>SDWI01001318.1:10235-24955 GCA_009193005.1 Lamellibrachia luymesi
CGACGACCGGAGCAGTACGTCAGAACGACGGCAGACAACAGAATCGTCTCCGCCCTACGCTCGTTGACCGACGACCGGAGCAGTATGTCAGAACGACGGCAGACAACAGAATCGTCTCCGCCCTACGCTCGTTGCACGACGACCGGAGCAGTACGTCAGAACGACGGCAGACAACATAATCGTCTCCGCACATACACATACACATACACATGCCCATGCACATGCACATGCACATGCACATGCACATGCACATGCACATGCACATACAACATACACATGCACATACACATACACATGCACATACACATGCACATACACATACATCTACACATACACATGCACATGCACATGCAAATACACATACAACATACACATGCATATACACATACACATACACATACACATGCACATGCACATACACATACGCACACCTACACATACACATGCACATACACATACACATATACATACACATACACATGCGCATACGCATACACATACACATACACATACACATACGCATACACACACCTACACATACACATACACCTACACATACTCATGTACATGCATATGCACATACACATACACATACACATACACATACACATACACATGCACATACACATACACACACCTACACATGCACATACACATGCACATATACATACACAGTTGTCAATACGGAGACATTTGCAATTTGACGCAAACTGCCAGCGGCAAAAGTTGGTTTCTCTTGAAATTGCTATAATATTTTGATTTTTTTTAAATGGAAGTAAGTGTGTCTATGCGAAATTAAAAGCAAACGATGAAGAACAAGGCAGATTGTGTAGTGAATATATAAAAGTGCCCTTACTTGAACAGCTCTAGTTGACAACCCACATTACTCAAACCGGTCAAGACGGCCGTGAAGGATTCTGGCGTGAGGCCACAAAATCTCATGCTGCAAAATAGTGATTATATGTGTCAGGTAAACAAATATCATATGTCCTCTGACACAGTCACTTATCTTAATTGTTGTCTCAAATCTCAAGTGGTTTACTCCAAACAGCCCAAACTTGGGCTAACGCAGGAGTTTGTGGTGGACTGTGCGCATGCGCTGTGGGTGGTACATTCGATTGAAAGACTAGTATCATTAATGTTGCTGACATGGTTTTTATCTGATAGTTTTATTTATTTTATGTATAGGATGTTTAACGAAATTGTTTAATAGGTTGGTTGTGTGTATGGATACTGTCGCTGCCTTGCTACATGCACACATAGACAGTCTCCATACCCACACCATGGATAAGTTTACGCTGAGCACTGTGTTTTAAAGGCAGTTTAGGTGAGGAGGTGTGGTGAAAGGGAGTTCCATAATAGCTTCTTGAAATGATTTTGGGTTTTTTATGTTGGTAATTTTTGATGGAATCATATTCCATATGCGAATGGCTCTGGGATAAAATGAAAAGACCATTGCATTTATACGACACTTGGGGGCTATGTATTGTCCACGGGTTCGAGAGCGAGTTAGTAGGCCTGGAGGGGGGGTGATCTCAATAATGTTGTTTAGAATTTTGTAGAAGGTAGTGGCTTGTTTGATAATGCGCCTTCGTTCGAGGGTTGGCCATCCAAGGGCAGTAATTAGATCTGCTGGATTTGTGTTCCGTCTGTAATCATTTTTAACAAATCTGGCAGCAGAGTGTTGCACTCTTTCAAGGCTTTTAACTTGTGAAAAGGTGTGGGGATTCCATATGGGTGAAGAGTACTCAAGTTTTGGCCGGATTAGCATGTTGTAGGCTGTTTGCTTAACTTCGGGTTTACATGGGCCAAGAGTTCGTTTAATCATGCCTAAACATTTCGAAGATTTTGAAGTTATGTCAGTGACGTGATTTGTCCAGGTTAATTTGGAATCCAATTTTACTCCGAGGTATGAGTGGCTGGATACGGTGGATAATGGCTGGCCAGAAAGCGAGTACTTGTGTGTGCTGGGTTTAGTTTTGTTTGTTATTGGAAGGTGGACGCATTTAGATACATTAAATTCCATTTGCCATTTGTCTGACCATGTTTGGAGTTGGCTTAGGTCAGTTTGGAGAATTTCGTGGTCGGTTTTGGAAGAAATTTTACGATATATAATACTATCATCTGCAAAAAGGCGTATAGAAGATTTGATGTTCCCATTTATGTCATTTATGTAGAGTAAGAAGAGGACAGGTCCTAGAACTGAACCCTGTGGGACACCAGATGTGACATCTGTGATGTCCGACAGGGCACCGTTAACTGAGACTCTCTGTTTGCGGTTGGATAGAAAAGATTTGATCCAATTTTGAGTGTTTCCAGTGATTCCGTAGGAGGTCAATTTTGATAGAAGACGTAGGTGAGGCACTTTGTCGAAGGCTTTAGCAAAGTCAAGCAGGATTGCGTCAATTTGGGTCTTGTTGTCCATAGCAGTCATCCAGTCGTGGACTGTCTCAATGAGTTGAGATTCACAAGACAGTCCCGACTGGAATCCGTGTTGGAAGTGGAGAATGATGTTATGCTTGTGCAGGTGTTTCCACATGTTGCTTAGGATGATATGTTCCATTACTTTACAGAGGATGCAGGTTAGTGATATGGGTCTGTAGTTAGCTGGGTCAGATTTATGGCTCTTTTTGTGTATAGGAGTTACTAATGCTTGTAGCCAGTCATTAGGAAGTTTACCTGTGTTGTATGATTGTTGGAAAATTTGGGTGATGATGGGAGCTATCTGCTTTGCAGTTTCTTTAAGGACTCTGGCTGGGAGTTCATCTGGGCCTGTAGCTTTGTTCTGGTTTAGATTTTCCAGCTGCTTTATTACGCCATCTATGACAATTTCGAGAAGGGGGATGTTGGGGTAAGTAGAGGGGGCTATTTGGGGGATGGGGTGCTTTTCTTGGGTAAATACAGAGCTAAATTGGTTGTTTAGGGCATTTGCTTTATCTCGATCATTAATTATTGGTTGGTCGTTTACTCGAAGTGTGGGGATGCCAATGTTTTCTCGTTTATTTGCCTTAATAAATGACCAGAATCGTTTTGGATTAGTTTTCAGGCTGTCTCCAATGTGGTTGTTAACATAGTCTTTGTAGGATTTTGCTAATGCTTTAGTAGCTTGCTTTCGGAGTTCCTTAAATTTTTCCCAGTCACTGTTTAGTCCAGTTTGCTTTGCCTTTTTGTGGCTTTTGTTTCGTCTTCTCTGCATTCTAATTAGTTCACGTGTTATCCAGGGGAGGTGGGTTTTAGCTTTTGTGTATCGTCTAGGTATGTTATTGTTAATCAAGGTAGTCAGACGTTCGTGGAAAAGGTCCAGTTTATGTCTATATCCTGTGAGTTGTGGAGTATTATTGAGTAAAATAACTTGTAGGTCAGGTCTTGTTGTCATAAGTGTCTTCTCTCAATGACTTAAATACAACGAACAAACAATTTAGGTGCCATGTAATAAATAAAAAAACAATACTTCACGTGTACTTACATTAGTTGACGGAGGGTCGTCATGGATTCAAGAGCGGCGCCGAGTGTTCGTCCCGTCTCTTCAGCAGTCGTTGGTAATAGACGAATTGGGTTCCACAACAGACTGCAAAATAAAATGCAATGCACCGTATTTTGTGTTCCTTTCCAAAAAGTGGTTGTTTTAATTTCACCGTTTAATTCACATACAAAATATTGAACTTGAATGGAAATCTGAAAGACTAAACTCGTAACTCGATGTTCCATTTATTCAAGCCGATGAGTCGAAAGATACCAACATCCCGGCACAACCCATCGTAATTGTGCGCCTTTTTTATTAAGGATAATTTCCTATTTTGTAAATAACTCTCTCAGCGTGCAACGGGCGATGAAATATTCCACGCGACAGATCAGTTCCTGAAAAGGAACGCAATCCGGTATATAAAAATGTGCTAGTTTGCACCGACGAAGCAGCTGCGATTACAAGAAATGTCCAAGGGTTAAGGTAAGCTCATCTGTCCCTCAAGATATGTTTGCATTTTCTCTTCTCTCTTTATGTGTTCAACTTATCATTTGATTGCTTCCGGGAAGAATAATAAAGAAATAATTTGACTACGCTTGTTTTAATTACATATTTGAGAGAATTGTTTTGAAAAAGATTAAGTTTATAACCTCAATTATATATACCGGATAGTAATGAGGATTTTTTTTCATAAGAAAACTTCATGCACATATCATTACTCGAAATATTTCTTTAAACACTTGCCATACTGAAATTACTGTATTACTCTCGCCTAGATATAATTTACTCATCCATGTGTACAATTGGGCAACAGTGATCATAATCAAATACATTTTGACATCAAATTAAAAACAGAAAATAAAAATAAAACAAATACAGGAGAAACTTCCAAAAAGGTAAATATAAAAATATGAGAAATTATTTCGCAAAGCTAGATTGGAATAACATGCTGAGGAATAAGACAGCAATTGAATGTTGGAAATTTCTAAAATATGAAATTGAGAGTATCATTGATCAATTCATTCCCTTGAAAAAAAGGAATACGGTCTAGAAAGAAACACTTGCAAAAGAAGCTATTAGAAAAATAGCTTACAACTATCTGGAGGGTTTATAGGCGTACAAAAAAGATGAAGACTACACAAAATACAAAGAGGCACGACTGAAATTAGATAATCTAAAAGACGCTATAAGCAGAAATTGGCATGTAACATAAAAACATGACAACAAGAGTTTTTAAGCATATATCAGGAGTAAACAAAACGTACAAGACAAGGTTGAACCACTAGAAGACATTGCTGGAAATATAATATCACACGGTTTTTTAATGGCGGAAGACCTAAACGGATTCTTCAGTTCAGTGTTTACCAAAGAGGATATTAGCTCATTACCAGTTCCAGATGCTAAATGTCAGGAGGCTAAATCGGACGAACCATCTGACTATTTAGGGCAGTTAATTGTAACTCCAGAAATAGTAGCTAAGAAAATAAAGGTACTAAGAGATAGTAAATCACCTGGAGTGGATGGAATTCCTCCAAAACTATTAATGGAAACAGTAGAACAAATCAGTATACCACTTGCAAGAGTGTTCAACTTGTCATTAAAAGAGGGAGTTGTTCCTTTTGAATGGAACGAAGCAAACATCATACCATTATTTAAAAGGGTTTGAGAAATAAGTCAGATAATTACAGACCAGTGTGTTTAAGATCAGTGATGCTTGATGATTGATGAGATACTCCATTTAGAGCTGACCACAGCTACACTGGGAGGTTGTATAGTGAGTTTAGAAATCGAGATCACCAGGTGTGTGAGGCGCATTGAGTCCACGGCAGATTTTTCCGGTTACCTTTGTGAGATCTTTTCCATCCCCTGGCATAGACACCAGACAGAAGGGACTAACGGACTTTAATTTCTTTTCCAAAAGATATGTTATGTTTTTTTGAAGAAATCACTAAGAGGATAGATGAGGGATCGCCAGTAGATATTATCTACTTAGATTTCCAGAAAGCATTCGACAAAGTGCTACATTAAAGATTAATATTTAAATTAAAAGCCCATGGTATCGGGTATGGCATACTCGACTGGATTGAATAATGGTTGACTGACAGAAGATAGCGTGTTATAGTTGATGGAGAGGTTTCAAAATGGATGAAACAAAAGTGTTTAGAAAGGTTAACAATGATTAACAGCAGTTACAAAAACCGATCTAGACAAATTAATTAAACGGTCTGAAAAATAGCAGATGTTATTCAATTTTGGGAAATGTAAATGCCTACTCACAAGACACAGGAATTTGGAGGTAAACTATAAAATAAGAGATAATGTTCTAGGTACTACCGTAAAAAAGGACTTAGGAGCAACAATAAGTGCTGATATGATAGTTTCAGAGCAGTGTGATATTGCAGAAAAGGTAATCACATTTCAAAACGTAATTTAATTCTTGGATTGACTAGGAGAAACATAACATCCAAGGAAAAAAGTTAATTATACTTATGCATAAAACAATAGTTTAGAATCATTTAGAATACTGTATACAAGCGTGGAGACCATAAATCGTTAGAAGGATATAGATACGCTTGAACGCATACAAAGGAGAGCAACTAAAATGATTCCAGAACTGATAGACCTTAGTTATGAAGAACGCCTGAAAGAATGTGGTTTAACAACTCTAGAGACAAGGAGGTTAAGAGGAGATCGGATTGATGTTTCTGAGATATTGAATGGGTATGAAAATATTGACATAAATATGTTTTTCTCACTCAAGAAAGATAGTGGAAATAGAGGACATGAGGTAACATTAGTAAAGGATCAGTGTACATTTGATATCAGGAATTACTCTTTCTCACAGAGGAAAATAAATGAATGGAATACATTGTCTACGGATTGTGTAACTGCTAGCAGCGTGAATATGTTTAAAAACAAGGTTGACCCATATCTCAGGAGGGCTAGTTACGCATAGATGAACATTGTTGGACTCTCGATAAGCCAATGGCTTCTTTGTCCACTTGCCATCTGGGCCTTTGGCTTGGCTGGCAAATCTTGTTAAGTCTTGTAACTCTGAATTACATGAAACGTAGGTTCCTTCGTAATAAGGAAAGAAACGGGAGGGAAGACAACTGGAGCGAAGGGGGTGGGAGTGGGGGATACAAGAGCGAAGGAGACGGGAGGGAAGGAGACGAGAGTGAAGGCGATGTGAGTGAGGGAGACGGGAGTGAGGGAGACGGGGTGGAAGGTGTCAGGAGGAGAGGCGATGTGAGCGCAAGTTAGCCAGGAGATGGGAGGGAAAGGTGACAGGTTGATGGGTGAGAGGGAGATTGACAGTCTGCCAGGTGACAATGCTGCAGGATAGAATGCGACGGAAGGGATCCGACGGAAGGGCTATTCTGCAGCAGTGATAGAGGGGATGAGGAAGAGAGCGATGGTGTTTGTGGGGGACGCGATAGTCAGGAAGACCGACAGAGTCTTAAACAAGGGAGATGACGTGGTAGTTTGCTTGCCTGGGGCCAAAGAAGAGGCGATAACTGAGAGGGTAGAAAACATCATGGGTTCGGGCAAGGGTGGTTCTGTTTTAGTATAACGTTGAGAGGGAAGGTACAGCAGCCATAGTTAGGAAATACAGGCAGTTTTTTTCTGAACACTAAAGCAGACGCGGGATGAGCAGGTAATTCTGTCAGCGATGTTAACACTAATACGAAGAAGGGGTCAGAAATATCGAAATTGCCGGGGGGGGTGGCAATTAACATGCTAGTCCAGAAGCTATGTAGGGAAGAGGAAGGTGGATTTGTTGGGACATTTTGTTGGGAGGGCTGATATGTACATGAGGGATGGGTTTCACCTAAGTGGAAAGGGGGCAGCAGTATTTGCGGATGAACTCTCAGCACCAGTAGATAGTGGCATGGGTAGGATAACAAATATTTTTGGTAGTAAACATTGTTTAAACTACAAGCGCGGGGGTTACTTAGAGGTGCCTCAAGCAGGACAAGAGGCCACTAGTACACATAAACCAGTAACAACATGTGCGGAAAACATCTCTGAAGCTGGTTATAAATGTGTGTGTTTAAATGCTAGAAGCATAGTAAATAAGAAAAACGAATTAAACATTATGGTAGAAGATATTGACCCTCATATAATTGATATAACCGAATCATGGGCCAACATAGACATATCAGATGCTGAAATGGGACAGACAGGATACGTAATATTTAGGAGAGATCAAATAGTAGGGGAGGAGGAGTTATTTTATATGTTAAAAATATATATTATAAAATAAAATTAGAAAGAGAAGCAGATTGCTACGAAGCTGTTTGGTGCAAAATAGTTTCAGGAAATTCAACATTAATTATTATATCAGTTTACCGAAGTCCAAACATAAACGAAGAGGATAACACACAAAAAATACAAAACGCTATAAAAGAAGTGAGTAAAGGGGAGATTTTAACAATGGACACATACACTGGAAATAACAGAGTACTGTGGGTGAGGATTTTAATTCAGGATAGCTTCCTTACTCAGCACGTGCTACAACCAACCAGTGGAAAGAATGTATTAGATATAGTTTTGTCATCACAAAAAGAATTAGTGGACACTGTAAAAATACATGAACCACTGGGTAACAGTGATCATAATCACATACATTTTGACATCAATGTAAAATCAGAAAGTAAAAGGTAAAAAACGTACAGGAGAAACTTCCACAAAGGTAACCATAAAGATATGAGAAAATATTAGCAAAGCTAGACTGGAATAACATGCTGGGGAATAAGACCGCAACTGAATGTTGGAAATCATTAAGTGGATAGACGAGGGATCGCCAGTACATATTATCTACTTAGATTTTCTGAAAGCTTTTGACAATTTTGAGACAAGGGAACTTGGATATAAACTATTATATGGGAGATACTGTTCTAGGTACTACTGTAAAAGAAAAAGACTTAGGAGTTACAATAAGCGCTGATATGAAAGCTTCAGAACAGTGTGGTATTGCAGCTTCAAAGGGTAATCAAATTATTGGGTTGGTTAGGAGAAATATAACATATAAGGAAAGAAATCTAATTATACCTCTGTACAAAGCAATAGTTAGACCTCATTTAGAAAACTGTATACGAGACCATATCGTAAGAAGGATATAGATAAGCTTGAACGCATACAGCGGAGAGCAACTAAACTTATTCTAGAACTGAGAGACCTTAGTTATGAAGAACGCCTAAAAGAATGTGGTTTAACAACCCTAGAGACAAGGAGGTTAAGAGGAGATCATATTGAAGTTTTTAAGATTGAATTGGTATGAAAATAGAAATATGTTTTTCTCACTCAAGAAAGATAGTAGAACTAGAGGACATGAGGTAAAATTAGTAAAGGATCAGTGTTGATTGGATATCAGGATGTACTCGTTCTCACAGTGGACAATCGTTCTCACAGAGGATAATAAATGAATGGAACACATTGTATACGGATTGTGTAACTGGTAGCAGCGTGAATATGTTTAAAACAAGGTTGACACATATGTCGGGAGGGCGGGTTACACTTAGATGAACATTGTTGGACAAAGCCTATGGCTTCCTTTTCTACTTGCCATCTGTGCCTTTGGCTTGGATGGCAAACCTTGTTAAATCTTGTAACTGTGAACTCCTGTAAATGATTCTGAATTACGTAGTCTACATGGCACGTCCACGTAGGTTTATTCGTAATATCCCCATCCACGGGGAGTGTAAAATGTATGAACCATCCCCCTGGGCTCCCGGGCACGCCTACCAAATGTCAGCCCCAGACATGCGAAACTGGCGGACACAGGAGGGAACATACAGACGGACATAGGAGGGCACATACAGACGGACATAGGAGGGAACATACAGACGGACATAGGAGGGCACATACAGACGGACATAGGAGGGCACATACAGACGGACATAGGAGGGAACATACAGACGGACACAGGAGGGAACATACAGACGGACACAGGAGGAAACATACAGACGGACATAGGAGGGAACATACAGACGGACATAGGAGGGAACATACAGACGGACATAGGAGGGAACATACAGACGGACATAGGAGGGCACATACAGACGGACATAGGAGGGAACATACAGACGGACATAGGAGGGCACAGACAGACGGACATAGGAGGGCACATACAGACGGACATAGGAGGGCACAGACAGACGGACAGACAGACAGAGTCACAAACTGTATTGCTTTATTGTATAGTCAGGCACAGGCACATGCACACACATACATGCACATACACATACACGCACGCACGCACGCACGCACGCACGCACACAACATATAACTGGCGACAGTAGTGAGTGCTGCATAATGTAGTAAAAGCTAGGACACAGTGCACCAGGTGCAATGTCAGAAGACCGTATTATTTACTTACTTTAACTTCTGAATTGACTTGTTTTGTATAATCGCGTCACACAGTTGCCTCAACAAAAGGATTTTATCGTGCATTTGCAACCTGGAAGAAGAAACATTACGACAGTTACACGTTCCCCATTAGACAGCTCTAATTAAATTATTGTTTATACGCTGCACCCAACAGCCTAGTAGTACTTGAAACTGTACATATGTATGGTACATACACCTGTATTTACATATGTATGGTCTTGTTTCATGGCTCAATCAATAAAGTCAGCCACCATACTTCAACATTGTATCGAGTTGCTAAGCTACCGTTGATATATGTTTTAAAAAAAAAAGTGGGCTTAATTGTTACATTGAAAAGAACAAGCTATAGTCGTCAGACAATTATTTTAATAAAACACAAGTATAAAAGGAAACAACAACATTTGGAATAATGGAAGACCTGACCTTAGGATTGCATGTGCTCAATTAATTATCCATACAACATGTTGTAATATGTAAAACAATGTATACCATTGATATGTATATTCAAAAAACTTTAACCCAACTTCTGCGATACAATTCTCTTAATTGGAGAGGCATATTAAATCATGATTTACTGTGTACTAAAGCCAAACGTATGTGAACATTCGAAATCATATTTCCAATATTAAAGTTATGTGATGTTCCCAACTGCATGTGTTATGTTGTCATAACCAGATTATTCTAGATTACTTAGACATGGATAATGAGAGAGAAAGGTTCGCATAACTCGAGACTGTTGACGCTGCACTCTTCTTGTTGTAGAGTCATGCACAGTGACGTCATTTCTTTTGAAGTAATTTTCTCGAAGTCGACCATAATCGTTTCTGACAATGGGTCAAGCATTCCAGCCGGTTTCTCAACATGTGCAGCTAAAATATAAATACGAAACACTGGTTATACGTGAAGCATTTGACGCAACAATACAGCATTTCGAGAAATTACACCTTCACGAACAGACAACTGACCGCACTTTCTTCAGCAAGAAAAAAACACCAAATAACAGCATATCCATGACGTGTGCCAGTTGTCCTTACATAACCATATGTTCCCAGAACACACCTTGTCTCTCGGAACACGTGTGTATAACGAAACATGTACCAACACATTAGACGTAATAAGATTGGAAGATAAGGTGTTAGGTGTGTAAACTAAAACATAGCAGAACTTCACCCGTCTTAAGAACTGATACTGAATAACAACTGTTTTTGAGGGATGTTGTGAATAAATCAGGCTAAATACTCTAAGAACAGGGTGACAATATCTCAAGTGCAAGTTATTGATGAATAACTGGCTTTGTGTGGTGCTGACCATAAATCAGGTTACTTCTGACGTGGAAGGTATTAAAGGTTCTGACAAAAGCACATTGAACCTGTTGTTTTTAAAGATAACACCCGATGAAAAGTGAATTGCCTGGCAGAATGAACAGCCATTATAGGCCATGGGAGAATTACACACGCAGCTGAAGGACAAACTACTCGCTCTTCTGTGATGCGTGAAGGATGAGTTCCAAACAATTAGAAGACAACATCACAGAGTCAGGAGTGACCGACTGGCTCTGAGACAAACCAGGAGAAGAGAAATCACGAATTAAGGAGCTGAAAGACAAATAGGAGAAAGAACACAAGGTCAGGCCTGCTATGTGATTCTTTTGAGTCATGTGATCTGTGATCGCTGATTTGTGCATCTCTTTCTCCGATGTTTTTCTGTTGCTTCGGGTGTAGGGTTTGCTAGCCGATGCTTTCTCAGCGGTTACTTTGTGTTCTTTGATGCGGGTTCCTATGGTACGTTTCGTTTCTCCGATGTATGTGGCATTACAGTTCTTACACGTTATGGAATACACCCCTGGAATACACCCCGATCTTTTGTGGTTCAACTTTGTCCTTTGGTCTTACTAGTGACCTCTTGATGGTGTTGTGAGGCTTCATTGCTGTGTTCACATTGTATTTCTTCATGATCCGTGATGTGGTTTCGGATAATCCTTGGACATATGGAAGTACCACCATGCCTTTGCCCTTGTCTTTTTCCACTGTCTTTTTCCTGATGTTATCTTCCTTCTTTGTTTTCATATTTGTCTGCACTGTTGATATGGTATATTGTGGATACCCGCATCTCGTTAGAGCTTCCTTAATTTGTTCTCTTTCTTTCCGTTTATCTTCCTCTTCTGTCACAAGTGTTTCGCATCTGTCTAGCAACGTACGGATCACTCCCATCTTCTGGTGTAATGGATGGTGTGAGGAAAAGGTTATGTATTGGTCTGTGTAGGTATTCTTTCTGAAGATTAGTAGGTTCACCTCTCCCGATTCCTTCCTCACTAGTAAAGTATCCACAAATGGTATCGTTCCTTCTGCTTCTTCTTCATGTGTGAATTTGATGCTGTTTGTCTTGTCCACTCTGTTTAGATGATCGGTCAGTTGCTGTGTCATCCCTGTTTTTATAACTTCTAATATGTCATCTACATAACGTTTCCACGTTCTAGGTCGGCAGCTGATCGAGGCTGTGACAATAGCCTCTTGTTCCAGATGTTCCATGAAGAGGTTGGCGACGATGGGGGACACTGGGCTACCCAAGAGGTTGGCGACGATGGGGAACACTGGGCTACCCAGGGCTGTGCCAAATTTCTGTTGGTATATCGTGTTTCTGAATGTGAAGTAAGTTGTGTTCAGAACAAAGTCCAATAGTGCCAAGATGTCTTCTATTTCCAGTCTCGTCCTGTCTGCTAATGTGGTGTCTTTCTGTAGTCTGGTCTTGATTATCTTAATAGACTTATGTATAGGCGTGTTAGTGAAGAGAGACACAACATCATGGGACGTGAAAATTTCCACCGAGGGCGCGGCCGTGGGGGCACACACCAGAGTGATGTCTGCGTAGAATGACTACCGTGTCGCCATCTAGCGGTAGTCGTCTGAAGAAGATTGCTGATAGCAATCGAAACGTCACGAGAAGAAAAAGGTAAACTGATTGTGAAATAAGTAAAAATATTACTCATTTGAACCGTCCAGTCTGATTAACATCTTCACCCATAACATCAAGAGTTACCACCACGCCCGGAGTGAAATAAATGCGAAAACGAACAAGAGTTGAGATAGACAACCTGGCCCTGAGAGAAATAAATATGTGAAATAATACATTCAGTGTGATAAAATACAAGACTTTCAAACACATATATAATAATGCGACTTATCTATGTGGATAAATATAGGTGACATATGCAATCTATGTCAACAGTAACAGGTAATGCCTCCATAAATGACAACACACATCAGCAAAACGTTTTGAAATAGTCTCTTTCATTCATGCACATAATTATTTTGTTGATATGTATATTTAACATGCATAGAGAACAAATAGTGTCACTCGAAAAAAGTTCAGCAAATATTTATATGTGATCGTATTTACACTCAAAAAAGAAACTTACCACTTTTATTTTATGCATATTTCTGTGATTGCAATATGTGAGTGGGTTTGATATGCTTTAATTGGTTTGTTGATGGCCAGGTATTAACCTCATTTTGATGGTAGTTAATTAGTCAAAAACTGTGGGCCGATTTAAGGTGTAGCCTTGATAGAGCAAATAAAAAGGTTATCCTACAACCTTATCTAAGAATCAAAATGCCGCGTCTACCAAGTGATGAATGCAACCGTGTTCTCAGCTCTCGTCGCCATGGCTGTTTTATCAAGCAATATCAAGTTTAGCAACCGGTACAACGACATTCAGTGAGCAAATGACAGATCACGATCCCTGTGACCGCAAGATCGACTCATCCTCACCAGTCATCTGCGGTACAGGTTTCGTACCGCAAGCCACACAGCTGCTGTAACACCGGGTCGCAACAACCAACAAATCAGCAAATCAACGGTTAGAAGGAGGCTTCACAGCAGTTACCTGGCTGGAAGGAGACCATACAGGGGTCCGGTCCTCAGGCATGTCCACCCCCGAAGAAGATTAGTGCCAGCCGCATCTTCGGTGAACCCACATTGCCATATTCACCTGATCTAAGGTTCATCAAACTTCAGAGGCGCGTGGCGAAAGGGTCAGAGACCAACTACCATACGGGAATTCACCCAGATATAATAATCAGTTGAAAGGTTCACACATAAAAAATGTGGATTCTCAATAAAACAATGGATTCACTGTCCAAATGTCACATGGTGCTTGCAACTATAACATGTAAAGTCTTGTTAAGCTAAATTATGACAGCTGAAGGGTGACATTTGATACCAACTGAATCATCAACAAAATGCGATTTGTTTGTCTAATATCAGGCGGACATCGCTAAACCTTTGTTGCGAGTCGGGCTATGATGGCGGCGTTGCGCACCCGAGTTGCCACAATTTATGTTGTACAATGTACGCTGTCCAGTTAAAAAAAGTCTTGGGAAGTGCGCTGACCCAGTCGTACAACCACGGAATGGAAAACCGTTGCTTGTCTTGTAATCGCACGACTCGCTGCAAAGGATTAGTAGTGTTCGCCGGGTATTAGACATATTATAAATACATTTAGGCAAACGCCATCTTACCACTGGTCTGCTGTGAGACTTGAGTGTCAGACTGCGTTGTCTCTTCCGGTGTCACATTCGTGTCACTGACACTGGTGTCTTGTTGGACTTCGGTGTCAGACTGCGTTGTCTCTTCCGGTGTCACATTCGTGTCACTGACACTGGTGTCTTGTTGGACTTCGGTGTCAGACTGCGTTGTCTCTTCCGGTGTCACATTCGTGTCACTGACACTGGTGTCTTGTTGGACTTCGGTGTCAGACTGCGTTGTCTCTTCCGGTGTCACATTCGTGTCACTGACACTGGTGTCTTGTTGGACTTCGGTGTCAGATTGCGTTGTCTCTTCCGGTGTCACATTCGTGTCACTGACA
>SDWI01001318.1:72056-96637 GCA_009193005.1 Lamellibrachia luymesi
CATACATACATACATACATACATACATACATATATATACAACACCCGGTTTGCTCAGATCATGGATACGTGCATTATATACTATTATATAATTATTCATACTTTTCTTTTTGCTTTTTTACTATGGACTCGATGTAGACTTCAGTGCACGTTGTCTGAAATAAACAATTATTTTTTTCCGGGGCGTCGTGCACCCTGACCATGTTACTGTAGGACTTATTTTAACTCTGACAATGTCATGTCATAAATACTACATTACGCGGTATGTCGTAACGGTTGTAGCACTAGACGTTGCGATGTACTGCACAACGAAAATCTCTTTACGCACGACAGCATGAATACCCCAAACAAAGCTGACCCTTTTCGATTTCAACCAGCCCCGTCGCAGCCCAGCATAGAGATAACGCGCCCCCTTTGGCTTGGTCACATGACTTTGTTGTGCTACGCCGTCGCCATTTTGATTTTCTTTGCCTAGCGAAGTCAAAGATGATTTCCTGATGTGAATCATTGCCGGATTAAAATCTACGTCTTCGTCGTCGCCGATCGTTTGCACTGGACTCCATCTTATCGAAATATAGTGCACGTTTGCTGTATCATCGAATTAGTGACGGTAAGTGGATCCACTGAGCAGTAAACATCGTTGTTTTGTAAGCGGAAATGTGGGCGCGCGTGGATGGCGCAGCCTTCGGGTAGAGCTAAACGTGTGTGTCGCTGGCCGACTCTCGCACTTATTGGCCTCGACAGTTAAAACACGCGCCAATTCAGGTATACTAAACAGCGCAGTTCGACATGTGGTTGAGTAAACCCAATCATAACTTTTACCCGAACCGCCGTTTCCTTTGAAGTAAGTGACAATGTCAACGAACTCGAGCCTCGGCGAAAGTCGGTGAGCGACAGTCACGCTTTGGTGATTCCCTACACGGCTACGATGCCTTCTCCCTACTCGGGTCCCGTTGTTTACTCTAGAAGGCCCCCATTCCATTGACAGTTACCGAACTAGTTGCTCCCCGACCCCGTGTTTGTGGTGTTGTAAATTGATATATCGAAGCACTCTTTCTGGGTCACACCAATCCAATGCCAATGGGGATATAGTTGGCATTCCGATAGCGGCTGTTCCGGCGTCATCTCTTGTCAGTGTCCGATTTCACGACTCAAATCTTCGCACAGCTGTCGTTAGGTGATTGACATCTCCCGCCATCTGACCTATGAACTCTACTGTTGCAACTATTGCAGCTTGTATAGTTCCTGTAATCTGATCGAAGGGTTTGTAGTGTGTAATTCAATGTTATAAAACTTTTTGCAGGAAGCCCTAGAGCTTTTCTATGTTTGAAGTGGTGGTGGATTGTGAAAGATATGGAACCAAGTGCTTGTTAAAGGATGAACTCAAAACATTGATCAATGTTCAACGCTAGTACACAAAATAGTTTTATTGTTTCATGTAAAGTGATGTATATTTTCCAAGAAAAAACAGTTTTGACTTATAGGCCGAATATAATACAACGTCGCTCGCGAAGGACAACGTTTTGTTTGTGGTTTTTATCAAATGCCATTCCTGGTGTATGCATTCTTGGGGTGAGAGAGATTGATAGACAGTTCAAGTCCATGTCCTGGATTCCCTGAGGCTGTTGCACTAAGTTACCTGCAGGCTACACAGTACTGGGTTCCTTTATGAAACATATCATGGTCAAGTTTACATTGGTTTTCCATAAACTGATACAAGTTTGATCAGTATCCATCCCTGTCCAGCAAGAGATAAACTTGCCTTTGTTCATGGAATGTTTGCAATCTTGAGTCATTGTTGGTAGGGGGCTATTGTGACTTCTACCTTTGTTCAAACATTTGCATTTGACCTGCAGTGTTTGAGTACAAGTGTCTGCTAACAAGCTCTCACAGAATGCACAGGTTGACACATCCGCACTTATAAAGGTGGCAAGTAGATGGCATGGTAACTTATGAGACATAAATAGTTGACATATCAACCTAATATAATGACATTTTTTTCTGAATATTTGGACTGACTCACAAGTTAGTCTGTCTGCGAATAATAATGACTGAAGTTTTTGAAGAACCTATCATGGTACTATATTTAGATAAAAAGGTCTCACTCTCAGTACTTTCCACGGAGTAGTTATTTTCTGCAAAGTTCTGGACATTGATAATTTAGTGATCGATGTGTAAAGTTTAAGTTGAAAAATAAATTTGAATTGTTTTTAAAACTGTATCCATCCCCAGTATAATTTGGTGATTTGTAGGCACAAAATTGTTGTTGAGCACTCATATCATTTGCTATGATACCACTAGTGAGACAGTTTTCTGCTTTGTCTATTTAAATTTACTTACTACAGCTGTTTAGATGCTGATGTGTGTAAGGGAGCCATAACGTACAGTGTTCCTGATAAGTTCTGCCAGGAACAGACGGGATGGATATGGCGAATGTCAGATAAAATGTATGGCTTGGGAACCAAGCGGTTGTAAGAACCAGTGCTATCAGCAAGACTTGTTTAGTGAGCCATGATTTATGCTAGTTGGCCCAACAACCCCATGATGAAGACCCACAAGTGGGCCAACTACTTGGAGTCACTTCTGATAAACGAAGGTTGTGTGGCAGACTAGGGCCTAACCCCAGTTGTGTTGGTGAATGGTGAAGTATGGCAGGTAGATATAAATAAATCAGAATCTGTGAAATGCCTGTTTAAATTTAGATATTGTGTTATTATTAATGCTTTTGTGCAGGGTTTTTGTTAAGAGCCAGAACCCTGGTAATTTACGGTTATGTACCCGGCTATCATAGAGAAAGGCCTGATTTTTATTATCCCTCATGTCATTGCAGTGTCGATGTCCCACAGACAGGTCAGCGATCGTTGATTATCACGAATGTCATTTTGCATTAATAAATGGCAGTTTTATATCATTCGCACAGACAGTTGCGCTACTTGTGGTTTGTAGGTATCCTTAAATAGCATCTGAATAAAAATGGCAATAATGGAACATTCTATTATTGCCATTTTACGGAACTGGTTAGTGTACACTGCTCGCACCGCGTTGCGAACCCCGACTAGTGTCGTGACCTAGTCTGGCACTATACTGCCATGAAATGGCAAAAGGGATCAAGTGACGATGAGGTGTTTTTGAGATATCGGACAAAACATAGTATTGCTTTGCTCTCTTCTGCATATTACGGCACAGTAATTATCCACAATTCTGCGGACTATTTGACTATGTGTATTTATAAAAATGACTTGTTGCTGCACCATTCTCTATACCTATAGCCTAGGCCCCACGCCCTGGCTTGGTTATAGACTAGTACATAATATAGTTTGTGTCATACGATAGTCATAATTTTTTCATTAAAAACAACTTTTCGAACAATTTGTTTGCAATACAACGATTAAATAATTGTTAGTGATTTCTTGTGATGTGATGTCTTAGGCAAACGTTTCTTCTGATTTTTGTATAAAAAAAACCGGTATATTATATTACGTATAGCGATGGGCTCGGTGCAACGATTCTTGCCTACCAACGCATAGTTTAAGATCACCGCAAAAGTCCCTTCTCGTTGTACCTGTACTACGGACTTATGGTGAACGTTGTTTCAGCCGACATGCGGCCATACTGTGGAACGACTTTCCTGAGAACATTAAACAACTGAACACTCAGCTCTTTCAATAGACACTTAAAAAACACATCTTTTTAAACTGGCATACGAATGATGTGATTGAGTCACACTCTCGTTTTAATGACATTGTTATATACCAATGACTTATTCGTTATGTTTTATTCATGTGTGTACTATAAGTGTAATATATGTGTTTATTTTTTTTTATGTATGTATTTTATAGTGTTATTTAATTGATGCTGTTTCATGTAAAGCGCCTGAGAGCATTTTATCTTAATTGGATTCGGGCGCTATATAAATTCCGATATAATAATACGTTACTATACTGTCTATGACGTTGATTATTTGGTGACTTAGTGAATAACCCCCCTTAACAAACACCAAAGCAGAACAATTATGTACCCAGTTTTGGCAAATGATGTACATTTTAACAATTATGTAATGCATTAATAATTTTTTTTTTTCAATTTGGAAAAGCACGAAGTTTGGACACATGACCATTTCCAATGTTCATGTCAACAAGGTACTATTAGTAACCTTTGCTATTTGTTGCTGTGCGATAATTTGTAATATTTTCACCATAGTTGTTTGATTTAAATCATTGATTTAAATCACTCCAAAAAAATCATTGATTTATGATTTTTTATATCCGATTTTTTTAATTGCTGATTTATATGAATTTAACACAAATAATTGTTTACAAGCATCGAGATCAACAAAGTTTTGTGTATGTTTGAGCTATTCCCTTTCTGAATGCAGTGAAGCCACACAAAGTTGTCTTCCAGAGGAAGTATCTTTTCAAGTCAGAAGCCCTGAGTTAAAGTCCACTTAGAGCTTGTGCTAGTTGTTACCAATTCGGTATGTTGATTCAAGTGAGACAGTCTGGGCTACAAACTAATACTGTACCAGTTTGCAGCCTGGTTATAGACCTTTAGAGTATGCAGAGCCCTGGTCAGGTGCTAATGCACCCTCTCAGCAAACAATAATTATGAGGGCTACAGCCACAGACACACAGCATGCTTTCCTTTCCAAGACAGATTATGCCACTACAGGGGTGTGGCCTTGTGGACATTGTCTAATGGGGGGATTCATCCCAATGAGTGCCCGGAACAATTTAAAATTGGATCTGGCGCTATATCAAATAAAATATATTATTATTATACATGTATTTTAAAATGACAGTTTTGTTGCTGTTGTAAATCAAACTATGTTATAATTATATAACTTTGTATAAACAAAAATCATGTACCCTATGTTAAGGCAAGTACCCAAATCGATTTGAATAGAACATGTTTGAAAGAGTTTATAAATATAAACATCTATATAAATGTCTATATACCAGATTTGGAAAAAAATCAAATAACTAAAAAAAATCTGATTTAAATTTTAAAAAAATCTGATTTAAAAATTTTTTAAATCATGATTTTTTACAGCCCTGATTTTCATTAATTTGTTACACAATCATGAACATGGGCATTATTGGCCTATTTCGCAGAAAAAGGCGATTAGGCAAAACAGTAACTTTCTACTGCTATATAAACTAAACTCCTGAAATTTTAATATGTTGTTTACATAATAAAGGAATGTGCACAACTTGCAAAAATGGTTGTCTTAGAACTTGTCCCACATTCTCATTTTGGGTGTCGTAAAATATCAGAAAAGTAAAAACCTTATTATTTATTTTTACTTAGCAATTGTTGAAAACATGATTGTGTAAACCAGACCTGTAATACAGTGGAACCCTGAAAATAGATAATAAGAAAAACATTAATCGTTACATATCAATGGTTTAGTCAATTGTCACATAAATTAATTACAATAATTTGTTTACGTAACTTGATGTTACATCCTAAAATGTAGGTAAAATTACATTATATATAAGTTCCTGGTGTATCCACAGTGCACTGTGGTACGTAGTGACTCGGCCACAGACTGAGCATGATAAGTGGTCCCTGCTTTGGGGTACATGGTCCCTGCTATAGCCACACTTAACAAAAACCCTGCATTGTATATACAAATAGTTTTTTTATTGTTTTTCTTCATCACATATTTTATCTAGGTGATATTAATGAAATACATTTTCAGTATCAGCATAAATTCAATTTGAAGATTGTTTTAGTTCCATATATTTTATATTCTTATAAAAATTATGGACAGATATTTTGCAACGGATTCAGTTATGATCCCATTAGAATCCCATTGATTTGATTCTTATTTCTAACACATCATTAAACCATATTACACCTTAGTGTGAATTTACAATAATCGACCATAAATATTTTGGCAAAAAATAAGTTTTCATTTTGTGAGATTTGTGGCATTAAAGATCGTACCCTCTGTGAACCCAGCAGAGATAGCCTTACATTGCTTTCATATCTGTTTAGTCAAGAGATTAGGTGGTGATTCATTGGAATCACAGACCTTAGGAATCAAGAAACATGATTACTCACTTCCATCTAGATGCTGGTGCAGATTGTCGGTCAGAGATGGCGTAATAGTGTGTAGTCATCAACAATGTTTGAGTAATCATACTCCTACTCAGTTACATTATTCAGAGAAGTCAAGTAATCATACTCGATTACATTACCAAAGTATTGATTATTGTGTATGTATGGTGAAATTTAATATAATTGCACATGGGATACTGAGGCGCTGAAGGTCAGAACTAATATATTATTTTGTTTTGTGTACTAGATGATAGACCGAGTGGTTCTTGTGATGATAATTGGTAGATGGTGTTAGAAAATGCAGTCTTGTTGATGTGAGACAAAAATGTGCATCTTTTTGTGAATGTCCTGTCCGCGTGATGCCAAAGGAGCTTCATGAAATGTTTTCCTATATAAATTACCATGTTGCATATGTTTTGAAATGAGCTGTGGTCCAGGAAGAGGGAGAGGCAGTCATAAAGGTGAAACTGTTGACTAGAATGCTATAGATTGGCACTCTGAGATATTGCCACTTGACGCTGGTAGAAAAACCATGTCCAGATGACAGTGTTTTGACAGCTGGTGTCATAATTTTAAGCCATGAGCAGGCAGACTTGATACGTTTCCAGGAAGTCCTAGAAGGAGTGATGTGCTGTTGGAGGCGGTGTGTTTGTGATTCAAGGAATCAAGGAAGCCATGTGAGCTGGAGGAAAAAACCTCATGAATGTTTGTGGTAAATGTCAGGTACTAGACCAGCACCGGATGCTGCGCTCCCACTGAAAGGTTGAGGAAGTGGGGGAAGGAGAAGAGGGAAGGGAAGAGGAGGCGGGGAATCAAATGGAGAAGGGTTGTGTTGGGAGCGGAGAGAGAATTGATGGTCGGGGATAGTGTGGAACTGTGAGCAGGGATTGGTGCAATTGTACAAAACCAAATCAATTGTAATCAATTATTTTTCATTTCAGTTACAATTAAAAATCGATTACTTTCTTATTTCAGTTGCAATTATAATTGTAAGTTTTTTAATCAATTACAATTACATCATTTCAATTATAATTGCATTACGCAGGACCACAATAATATTCATTAATAATAATGTTCAACCTTTATGATTGAAAATCAAAATGAATTTATTATTACTGTATTCAGTATTTGTTAATTATATGATTATGCTGTGGGTTGTTGAATTAGGATATTTTGTATATGATTGATACAAATATAAAAGCAGCAATTGTGATAAGCTTTTCAGGTAAAAATGTTGATATTAATAAAACACTGTAATTGATCATAATCAATGTAATTGTTACAATTACATAGAATAAATAAATTACAGTAGTTATAACAATATCAATACTAGAATAAATTATAAATATAGCATTTTGTCTTTAATCAATAACTGTCCCAGCCTTGCCTGCGAGGTGTTAAAATGGAAAATGTGGATGAAGGTTATGAAGGATATGTTACCTGCGAGGTCTGCTGGGATTAGTCGTGGCTAGGAGCGGTGACAGTCAGTGTACACACTGTCTTCTTGCTTCTATTAGTGGACGGGCCAGGGATAACACTTAAGGAAAGGGGAATGGTAAGCCTGGCCTGATTTAGGGATGCTGCAGAAAGAGTTTGGGAGACTAGTTCTAGGGTGGAGTACATACTACATGTATATAGGTTAAGTGATATTCATGGTAGGATGGGATGTGTTAGGAAAACATGTATTGATAAATCTTGCTGAAGCAACCCTGTGGTCATAACAAGGAGGTTTAACCCATTAGACCCCACAATGGCCGCGGCCGGCCGCTCTGTGCAGTCCTGGAACGGCCGCCGCCAGCCGCATACAGGACCCTCTATTAAAAAAAATCCTGGTGAATAACTACTGAACTAAATGCTACCAAATTTTGCCACACCCTAGTGGATACATTTTGCAACGACAACAGCTCGTTACGTGCATGTGTTACCCTTTAAGAAATCTTGATTTTCATCAGTTTTGTTCACGCTATCTCAAAAAATTTTATATCTATATTTGTCATGATAAAATATGGTGTAACCTGAAAAATAACCGTCAGAATTTGATATTTGTTCAGTGGTGCGAAGCTAACAAATAGCTGCATTTACTTCGCTGGGTTGCAAGGGTTATAACATGGGATCATTGTCAAATGTCAGTCGCAACTTTCTAAGTTTTAACAAATTTACTATTTTGTCTTTGCAAATTGTGATCAAATGTCAACATTTTATTAATATATCCTATTTCTGTGGATAAATTACTACTCTTCAAAATAAACACAACTTGTAATTGTCAATATTGAATAGTATTTTTTTTTACATATTTTTGAACACAAGGAGGTAAATTCGCTCGAAATTTGCCAGAAATCATGGGAATAGGGGAGCATGTTTTAATAAAATCTTGTGGTCTAATGGGTTAACTAAACACTGGTGGTTTTAAGACCTGTGAATAATGATTAGTTTCTAAATATTTAGCAGAATTTATGGACACTTCAATGCAGTTTTACTGGTCCTTTTTGTGGCCCGGGGTGGCACTTTGTGCCCCGGGGTGGCACGTCCTTTTCCCTCATTGTTAACCCTACAGTTCCATGGAAAAAGTTCTGATGCCAACAGTAATAGGCCATTACTATGACCATTTTTAGTGTTGTGGTATTTGGAATGTGTGTGTAATATTCCCTGAGTTATATCTGCCACCAGCCCCTGGGATAAGCTGCTGTCATAACAGCAGCCAATGATGTGTCAGTGAACCCCATGTGAACAAATTATGCAATGGAAATTACCTCTAGCAATCAGGCGTATAGGCCAGGACAGAGGCATAATCTGGCAGTGGGGATTGATGTGACTGTGTCCTGCCCAGCGTTCTGATGTCTGTCTGTCTGGATATGACATATGGCACAGTTACGTCACCATTGGCTTCTAGCTCTGTCTGTCCCATCCATGTAGATGAAATTTGATCAACATATGATATAACATTAATTGTAGTTGGTTCGCGTACTCCTGATCTGCCCACGCATAGTTTTAGCGTATCTATGTCTACCACAAGGAAACAGCAACATCCGATATATGCTGATTGTCTAAATATATCACATAGTTTGGCTGCAGTTTAATTGTATTTTTAAATATGGTAATAGTGAGTGATTAGGGGGTAATATCAGAGGTTGCTCTGTGATTGGAAGTGTAAAATTGGAAGATGTAGGGAGAGTGCTTTTTAAAGGAAACAAAAATGCACGTATCTAATTGCACTAGCTAAAAGCACTTGTTATCCATTAAGATGTAAACATGCTAGATGTAAGGTTAATTATAGATTAAACTCATAATGAGTAAAAGTTTTTCATTAAGATAATTATTTGTCAGACATTCTGTTTTAGAAAAACGAGGAGAGTGGTGAATTGCTCTCCTGAAAGCTCCCATGAGAGTGATTTACTCTTGTAGCCCGGGTGATCAAAATGGTCAACAAACAACTTCAATAACTGTATCAAAAGATGCTGTGTAGCCGAGTGCTTCATTACAAATATCGATCCATCAGCATTGTTTTCAATATCATTCAAGGTCTGTCCACGAATACGCCCGTCAGTTCGTATTTTTCCATAACTTGATTACAAACCCGGCATCATATTTTCGTACTCTTGAGTGCCAAATAAACGTATACACTGTAGGCCAGATAATAGTATAGGGTGGCAAATGGGTCAAATTTAATAATGGTATAGTGCTGAATAACAGTATAGGGGGGCAAATTGTTCAAAACAAATAATAGTATAGTACAAAAAAATCACTAGTATATTTGTCTTTTTAGCGCTGAAGCAATTTTTTTACTCGAGGCGAAGCCAAGGCATCCCTAGAAAACTACGCGGATCGCCTGTATTTTGTTTTTTTTCTGCCGAATATGTATAAACTTTGTGCGTATTCGTGTCACCGCAGATATAGTAACCGCATTTTATATCTGTGAAAAACCGGCGAATTTTCCATTTTTAAATGGACATTAAAGTTTTATTGAACCGAATACACAAGCCCGTTTCAGGGGAAACCGCCGTCAGCCGGTTACGACGGGTTTGAGGCGTTGCGCACGGCGGCCATTTACGGTCAGTTTACGCGATGATAAGGGCGTTTAAACTAATAATATACCATGTCGTGCTCCCGAGAACTAAGGATTCTGACGGATTCATCTAATCATGGAATTCTAACGGTCTAATATAGGATCCTCAGAAGCACGTGATCCCGTTAAATTCACGACTGTTGTTCGAAAGGATGAAAGCAATCAGAGGAAGCCACATACAAATCTAGTCGGGAGCAAGTGATTTTAGCGCGAGCGGTAAACGGAACCACTCCGTGGATGATTGATTAGCGCTAGCTAGGGAGTGAGAGGGATTGCTCTCCTAAAAATTATGCCCTGCATAATTTGCCACGATTATCGGAGATTATAGGCTGGCACAAATGTTAAAATTTAATAATACTATAGTGCCAAATAAGGTGCGTATGGGGTGGCATTTTTCATCAAATAAATACGCGTATAGGGACGCTTATTCGACACTCAAGAGTAACCAACTCATGACCCTCTACTTGACTAGTTCCACACCAAAAATTGGTGTTTCATGAACTTTCATCAAAGAAATGTTGACAGCTGGACGAAGCGTCCAGTAACTTGCTTGCCAACAGCAGTTATTTTCGACATGATTTTGTGTCTTAGTCTGTGATTGCAGTGCAGTAATTTATTTCTGTCAGACGATTTCAAACTGGTACAGCCTGCGCCAGAAACAAATACATCCAACGTGGGATAACCCGTACTTTGTGAGGTGGCGCTCACAACAACGTCTCCATGTGTGTTGCATTGTGGGTAACCCATAACTACATACAGTATGGCAGTCAGTGTATCACGGTAACTTTCTGATACACATTGTAATGAATGCTGTGCTAATAAAACGAAACAAGAGCCAATGTTATGCGGATGAAATATATATTTGCTATAGAAGTAACTGCAACGCCAATCACTCTCCTGAGATCGGGACTTTGCAAGAAGCGTGGTTAATCGTGCTCCTATGGCTGATGCAAGGAGCGCCGACACTGACATTCTGCCCAAACCTTAAGGTTTGTAATTGTGTTTGATCAATCTGGAATGACTTGAACAGATTATTCTGTGACATAACTTTCAGTCATCAAATAGCACCATGCATATGTAGCAGACCAATATGAAATGACAACCTTTTTAACTGTGCATTCCCTTATCCTAGTCTATTAATCCATCTGTTGACAACACTGCATGTATATTTAACCCATTAGACCCCACAACGGCTGCGGCCGGCCGCTCTGTGCAGTCCTGGAACGGCCGCCGCCGGCCGCATACAGGACCCTCTATAAAAAAATCCTGGTGAATAACTACTGAACTAAACGCTACAAAATTTTGCTACACCCTAGCGGATACATTATGCAACAACAGCTCGTAACGTGCATGTGTTACCTTTTCGGAAATCTTGATTTTCATTGTTTTTTTCACGCTATCTCGTAAATTTTTATTTCTATATTTGTCATGATAAAATATGGTGTAACCTGAAAAATAACCGTCAGAATTTGATAATGTTTTCAGTGGTGCAAAGCTAACACATTTTCTTTGCTGGGTTGCATAGGGTTATAGCATGGGATCATTGTCAAATGTCAGTCGCAACTTTCAAAGTTTTAACAAATGTACTATTTTGTCTTTGCAAATTGTGATCATAATATTATGTCAACATTTTATTAATATATCCTATTTCTATGTATACATGCATGTGGAGAAATTACTACTTCAAAATAAACACAACTTGTAATTGTCAATATTGAATAGTTTTTTTTTCTACAGATTTTTTAACACAAGGAGGTAAAATCGCTCGAAATTTGCCAGAAATCCTGGGAACATGGTGGCATGTTTTAATAAAATCCTGGGGCCTAATGGGTTAATGTAAAATTATGACAAATGATTTGTAGTCAGTGTCTGACACTGTCATATTAAAAAAAATATGGTTTACTAGCAAGTACAGGGTTACTTCTTTGAAATACTACCAATAATTTATAGATATTGTTTAGGTAATAAAGTTACTTTATGTTGCTTTAGCTTCACTCGTAGATGCTCTTCCAGCCTGTCAACAACCTGTCTTTGTGTACAGGTCTCAGGAAGCTGCTTTAGCTTCACTCGTAGATGCTCTTCCAGCCTGTCAACAACCTGTCTTTGTGTACAGGTCTCAGGAAGCTGCACACAAACAGGATAAAACTGAGGATATACAAGAAAGTGCAACGTGTTCTTGTATTGATAGTTTGAAAATTCATTTAAAATATAATGAATTAAGAACCAAAGCTAGATACTGGAACATATAGGACTGATGTGCAGGGCTTCATATTAGTAAACAACATAAATCGCTCACCTAAATATGCCAAATTAATTTAGGCGAGCGATTTGTTAGTTGTTTTTTTACCATGTGGTGGCGCCACCATTTCCCATTTGGATCCTGTCGTTATCGCCATGAAATTTTAATTGGTACTTGTTGGTGCTATGACTTTTGTACAATGAAATAAATGTTTACTTTAGTAAACCCCATATATTGCATTTGGTGAAACGGTTTTGAATTGCAACATATCGATCACCGTAGGTGTAGCCTAGACAAAGCCAGTGACAGTGCCGCGGCAGTGGCCACGACACGGCACTGGTTTCGTATGAGACTTCGCTTAGGCAGTTTGAAAATAATTATTGCAATTGAGATTCACAAATACACTATGTATAAGAATCAGATGTATAGTCTTAAATACGATTAGTAGGCAACACCAAGATAAACTGGGATGAAATGGCATGTTTCGATTGCATCATAATGCCGAACGCACAACTCAAAAATATGAATTCATCATCCGCACATGAAACAGTGAATCAATGTTAAGTGGTAGCGGAGATGTAATGGGTGATGTGTGAACTCCGAATATCAGAGCCCGAACACTGCGTTATAAAGAGGGTAGACTTTCCTAGTGAATCTAATACTCAAGAAACTCCTTGTCAAGACGAACACTTGCAGGCACCGAGCGCGAAATCGATCCCTAGATTATTGATTTGCGGGAGCGAGAGCGATCGCTCGCCTCAAATGTTAAGCCCTGTACATGTGAGATATGGGAGTTCCACTGATGAATTTACGATCACTTGCTAAAATCCTCTGAATACAATTTTTTTCTCGTTTTGGAATGCCTACGGTGTGACACTGGCTACAGCTACAGAATTTCTGAATGTCCTAATTACCAAATATGGCATGTTTCAGCTTGACATCTGTATATATTCAGTGACAATATATGAAGTTCCAACAAACATAACACTTGTGATTCACAAGTGTGAAAGTGAGGCAGGGTGCCCTATTGTCAATAAATCGTGATTCATATTTCCAAAATTATCCAGATGGGGTTGAGACTAGACATTTAGCACAGCCCCATTCTACAACCAAAGGTGTTTTTTAGGATTGTCATCATTGGTATCTGAGAGGGTCACCTGATAAAATGTCTGAAAGTTAGGTGAGTTGACATGGAATGACCGAAAAGTGGTTTCAAGTAAAATTTTAAGTATGGTTTCATGCTTTTAAAACAAATCGCCATTAATAGTAAGAAAGAGTAAGAAGACTGCCATTGATACTGATAGTAAGAAAGAGTAAGAAGACTGCCATTGATACTGATAGTAAGAAAGAGTAAGAAGAGTGCCCTTTCTATGTAAATTAAAACAGTAATTACTATGCACAATTTTCTAAGTTTTTGCACGATGCCACATCCATAACAGACAGAATATTGCAGACAACTCCATAATGATTTACAATTTGTATACTAATCTAATCATACATAAAATACAATTATTATTAAGTTTATTAAAAATAATGATTACAAAATTCCATCATCCTTAACAGATGTGAGTTTTGCACATGTATTTCACTACGGTCAAAACAGGTTCCGCAGCATGCCACGTCCATAATGGTTTTTATCATGCAATAAAAATTAATGGAATCTATTCTATAATAATTAATATGCAGTGTTGTACCCAAGATATCACATTAAGCTAATCCATCATCAAAAAGAATGAGAACAAAATCGTTAAGCACTATTGAAATAATAAAGACATTTTTTTTGCAAAGTCCCACGTCCATAACACTGGAAGTACCTGGTTGATGCTTTGGTGTTGGGGTATGTCACTAACAAGGGTGGAGTATGTCAATATCAGGGATGGGGTATGTCACTATCAGGGGTAGGGTATGTCACTATCAGGGGTAGGGTATGTCACTATCAGGGATAGGGTATGTCACTATCAGGGGTGGGGTATGTCACTATCAGGGGTGGGGTATGTCACTATCAGGGGTGGGGTATGTCACTATCAGGGGTGGGGTATGTCACTATCAGGGTTGGAAGTTTTTCAAAATTTGAGGCGTTTATTTGCAAAATGCGTTATGTCCATTATGTGCTTTTCAAGATTAATAGTGTTGTGTGTAGCACATTGTTATGTGTAGCACATTGTTATGTGTAGCACATTGTTATGTGTAGCACATTGTTATGCTATAGGAAAACTGATATTTTATCAATTCATATCATAGCATGTAGTGTGTTTTTCCACAAAATCTGTTTACCTCCACCAGTACCAACTAGATGGCAGCACAAAACATGATCTTAACTCAATTGTTTTGTTTTTGGCTTTTAATGCATTTTGCAAATAAACGCCTCATTTACTGGCCCCAGAGACACATCTACTACTAACTCAGCCATTTGGTGTGGTAAGACGTAGTTCTATGATCATGGCTATAATTTATTAATGACTAGCTTTGCTACATCTTGGAGATATAATTAACCTGTCATGCCAACATTGCTAAGGAACAAATGTTGTAATTAGGAAATTACCAGGTACACCTGGCTGTGGAATAAGCAGCAATACAACTAATTAACACCTGTACTATTGTTATGGGTTGTATCACAACTGATCTGTAAGAAAATGTGGGGGTCGTGTAACATTTCATTGATTTGATATTTGTAATAACTTGGGAGATCATGTCATGGCTGATCTGTGATGTGATGTGTGGGAGTTATGTGACAAATGATGTATGAGACAAAGTGGGGGTCATGTCATGTCTCATCTGTGATACAATGTGGGGAGTTATGTGACAAATGATGTATGAGAAAAAGTGGGGGTCATGTCATATCTCATCTGTGATACAATGTCAGGGGTCATGTCTGGTCTATGAGACCACAGGGAGGCATATCAAGAATGATGTATGAGACAATGTGGGGGTCATGTCACGAATACTAATCTCTGAAACGCTTCCTATGATGTGTAGATGATGTGAATGTGGAAATGTAGCTCCAGTGATGGTGGAAGTGTAGCGCCAGTGATGGTGGAAGTGTAGTGCCAGTGATGGTGGCAGTGTAGTGCCAGTGATGGTGGAAGTGTAGCGCCAGTGATGGTGGCAGTGTAGTGCCAGTGATGGTGGCAGTGTAGCGCCAGTGATGGTGGCAGTGTAGCGCCAGTGATGGTGGCAGTGTAGTGCCAGTGATGGTGGCAGTGTAGTGCCAGTGATGGTGTCAGTGTAGTGCCAGTGATGGTGGAAGTGTAGCGCCAGTGATGGTGGAAGTGTAGTGCCAGTGATGATGGAAGTGTAGTGCCAGTGATGGTGAAAGTGTAGCGCCAATGATAGTGAAAGTGTAGTGCCAGTGATGATGGAAGTGTAGTGCCAATGATGGTGGAAGTGTAGTGCCTGTGATGGTGAAAGTGTAGCGCCAATGATAGTGAAAGTGTAGTGCCAGTGATAGTGAAAGTGTAGTGCCAGTGATGGTGGAAGTGTTGTGCCAGTGATGATGGAAGTGTAGTGCCAGTGATGGTGGAAGTGTAGTGCCAGTGATGGTGGAAGTGTAGTGCCAATGATAGTAAAAGTGTAGTGCCAGTGATAGTGAAAGTGTAGTGCCAGCGATGATGGAAGTGTAGTGCCTGTGATGGTGAAAGCGTAGCGCCAATGATAGTGAAAGTGTAGTGCCAGTGATAGTGAAAGTGTAGTGCCAGTGATGGTGGAAGCGTTGTGTCAGTGATGATGGAAGTGTAGTGCCAGTGATGGTGGAAGTGTTGTGCCAATGATAGTGAAAGTGTAGTGCCGGTGATAGTGAAAGTGTAGTGCCAGTGATGGTGGAAGTGTTGTGCCAGTGATGATGGAAGTGTTGTGCCAGTGATGGTGGAAGTGTAGTGCCAGTGATGGTGGAAGCGGCTGTTAGTATGAGTCACCATGGCTGCTGCCCAGGAGATGGCTGGTAAAATGTACCTAGGATGTAGTCTGTTTCACTACAGCTAGTGCTGTTTCATTGAGGTTCACCACATGTACGTGTGTTTGATGTGGGCCTTGCATCTGGGGATCATTCCTAAAACCTGTCTCAGTAACTCTATGACTGCAGTGCATAGTTCAGTGGTAACATATAAGCATAGGCTTATTGGTTTATGCCTGTATCTTTAAGTGCATGAGTGTCTTACAATTGCTGCTTGCTGTTGCAGGGAGTCAATGACCCACTGTTGCAGCGATTCACTGACCCACTGTTGCAGGGAGTCACCGACCCACTGTTGCAGGGAGTCACTGACCCACTGTTGCTGGGAGTCAATGACCCACTGTTGCTGGGAGTCACTGACCCACTGTTGCAGAGAGTCACTGACCCACTGTTGCAGAGAGTCACTGACCCACTGTTGCAGCAAGTCACGACCCACTGTTGCAGGGAGTCACTGACCCACTGTTGCAGGGAGTCAATGACCCACTGTTGCAGGGAGTCAATGACCCACTGTTGCAGAGAGTCACTGACCCACTGTTGCAGCGATTCACTGACCCACTGTTGCAGGGAGTCACTGACCCACTGTTGCAGAGAGTCACTGACCCACTGTTGCAGGGAGTCAATGACCCACTGTTGCAACGATTCACTGACCCACTGTTGCAGGGAGTCACTGACCCACTGTTGCAGAGAGTCAGGGACCCACTGTTGCTGGGAGTCAATGACCCACTGTTGCAGGGAGTCAATGACCCACTGTTGCAGCGATTCACTGACCCACTGTTGCAGGGAGTCACTGACCCACTGTTGCAGCGAGTCATTGACCCACTGTTGCAGTGAGTCACTGACCCACTGTTGCAGGGAGTCACTGACCCACTGTTGCAGCAAGTCACATACCCACTGTTGCTGGGAGTCAATGACCCACTATTGCAGGGAGTCAATGACCCACTGTTGCTGGGAGTCAATGACCCACTGTTGCAGGGAGTCACTGACCCACTGTTGCAGCAAGTCACTGACCCACTGTTGCAGCAAGTCACTGACCCACTGTTGCAGAGAGTCAATGACCCACTGTTGCAGAGAGTCGCTGACCCACTGTTGCAGCAAGTCACTGACCCACTGTTGCAGCAAGTCACTGACCCACTGTTGCAGGGAGTCACTGACCCACTGTTGCAGCAAGTCACTGACCCACTGTTGCAGGGAGTCACTGACCCACTGTTGCAGCAAGTCACTGACCCACTGTTGCAGAGAGTCAATGACCCACTGTTGCAGAGAGTAAATGACCCACTGTTGCAGAGAGTCAATGACCCACTGTTGCAGGAAGTCACTGACCCACTGTTGCAGGAAGTCACTGACCCACTGTTGCAGGGAGTCACTGACCCACTGTTGCAGAGAGTCAATGACCCACTGTTGCAGCGAGTCACTGACCCGCTGTTGCAGCGGGTCACTGACACGCTGCTGCAGCGGGTCACTGACACGCTGCTGCAGCGGGTCACTGACCCACTGTTGCAGCAGGTCACTGACCCACTGTTGCAGCAGGGAGTCCATGACCCACTGTTGCAGCGAGTCATTGACCCACTGTTGCAGCAAGTCACTGACCCACTGTTGCAGCAAGTCACTGACCCACTGTTGCAACGATTCACTGACCCACTGTTGCAGGGAGTCACTGACCCACTGTTGCAGAGAGTCAGGGACCCACTGTTGCTGGGAGTCAATGACCCACTGTTGCAGGGAGTCAATGACCCACTGTTGCAGCGATTCACTGACCCACTGTTGCAGGGAGTCACTGACCCACTGTTGCAGAGAGTCACTGACCCACTGTTGCAGAGAGTCACTGACCCACTGTTGCAGCAAGTCACTGACCCACTGTTGCAGCGAGTCACTGACCCACTGTTGCAGCGAGTCACTGACCCACTGTTGCAGCAGGGAGTCCATGACCCACTGTTGCAGCGAGTCATTGACCCACTGTTGCAGCAAGTCCATGACCCACTGTTGCAGCAAGTCACTGACCCACTGTTGCAGGGAGACACTGACCCACTGTTGCAGCAAGTCAATGACCCACTGTTTTTACTGAGTGTAGATGAGAGTACTAGCAGTTCCTTGCAACAAGTACTTGCAACAAGTACTTGCCCTTCTTGTCAGCTACTACTGTCCTGAGAGAAAACAGGTGGTTGAGGAACACTTCACATCCATTACTGTCATACATGTCAATGCCACTGCATTGTACAAAGAGTTGGCAAGTTTTGACAAACATGGCATTCCTTGGGGAAACCTTTGCAGCATTTTGAGGGAATCCTGTGCTGTATGTAATACGTGGCTCCAAGTCAGGCCTAGGGACTAGAATCCGAAACGACAAAGCCAGCCATCTCCTTGATGTAGATGGTGATGTGTGCCATCACATACACAATTCTTCCAAGAAGATAATTTGACAACTTCACCAAAACACTCTTCACCAACTTGGCCAACCATTTTAAATGGTCGATAGATTTGAAGCAGTATCTTGAAGAAGTGTGCCAACTGCTTTCAATGAAATTTACCTTGCCAGAGAGGGTTTTGAGCCATAGGTGGTTGTCATGCTATGATGTTGCAGTCAGCACCCTGCCAATGATGGATGCATTCATAGTTTTCTTTTATTCGAATCTGTCAGCAAAAGACAAGCCTATCTACTTGGCAAATATGGTTGACATATATACAAGGCATGGAGAGTCAGCCCAGAAGCAAGGATGAGGATTCGAGAGATCCAGCAACTGGTGTCTCAGAAGAAGATCACAGATGATGGCAATACCAGGAAGGAGACAATAATTCGCCATGTCCTCTGTGAAAAAAAGAAAACACTTCTCATAGCACATTTCTACTGTGCCTTGTTGCCTTCTGAAACAGTTTGTCTGTACTTTCGAGTGCATGGAACCAATGATCCACAACCTTTCGAGTGCATGGAACCAATGATCCACAACCTTTCGAGTGCATGGAACCAATGATCCACAACCTTCACGACCATCAATTCAGTTTTTTCAGGGATTGTTTGGCTTGCTGTGTGAAGTCTCAGTACATCGTGGGAACATCGCCTAAGTAGGTGAAGAGACATTACACAAGACTAACAACTTTCTTCCTCAGAAGGATATGTTCTGTGGCAATGGTGTGGCAAAGATTGTGGAGAGATGCCATAGAGATGACGAGTTATTGAAGGAGTTTCGAGATAAAGTGACATCAGCCAAGATTTCTTGCAGAGAATACATGCAGAAAAAAACTGCCATTTGCAAACAATGTTCTTCAAGCAGCATCTGCCCTTGACCCTTGACCCTGAAGCTAGAGGCCACAGACTCACACTGCAGTTTTTGAAACAGCTACCGAAACTGGTGACCAATGTCTTAAGTGATGTGGAGACAGACTCATTCTTGCAAGAGGTACACAGGTATAATGTTGACACTCTTCCACCATCTAGTGCCGCAGATGGAACTCCTTTAAGGATCACTGGTGGATGAAAGTTTCTGAGACAGGAAAAAATATCCAGCCTTATGCAAGATTTCCTTTGCCATGTTATCATGTTTCCATGGCCCTCAGGTGGAAGGAAGTTTTAACACAATGGGTGATGTCATCGATCCCAAGTCCTGCCGAATGAACGTCAAGACCTACAGTGCAATTTAAACTGTGAAGTATGGTTTGCGGGCTGAACAGACAACTGCCATCGAGAAGTTCACTAGGACAGATTATCTACATGAGAAAGTTGACACTACACTGTGCAGTAATCTGAGACGTTCTGCTGCCAGGTACAAAGCCCACCTGAGAGACAGGATGAGATGATGACAAGATGAAAGAACAAGAGATGATGACAAGATGAAAGAACAAGAGATGATGACAAGATGAAAGAACAAGAGATGATGACAAGATGAAAGAACAAGAAATGATGACAAGATGAAAGAACAAGAGATGATGACAAGATGAAAGAACAGGAGGAGTCAAGAAACATTACAATTACATAATGAAAAGCTCCAGAGCAAGAAGACAGCAAAGACGATTCTAGAGGAAGATGAGAAAAAAGCCAGACTGCTCCATGCAAAAAACTTGAAAAGAAGACAAAAATGATCTGCAATGGCTGCAGAAGTGAAAATGAAGACGAGGAAGAAGAGGAACTAAGATAGAGTCACATGCAGCTGCATTGACATGTATGACAGTATTGGGTGCACAGTTTGGAGTGACCGTTGTGGACCTGTACATGTATATGTAACGTGAGAGTTGTGGACCTGTACATGTATATGTAACGTGAGAGTTGTAGACCTGTACATGTGTATGTAACCTGAGAGTAATTTGGAGTAAACAGTGATAAGTGTTTAATCAGTTTAATGCTTTGGATTAAATGTTCAGAAATGTCTTGAGTGTCATGAGGACAATGTAATGAAAACGTGTCATGAGGACAATATTTGGAACGTTTATGACTTACGAACAATGCTATACTTATTTCCTGCTGGTTGACAGTTAGGATTTACCAGTGAGTGTGTGTCATTAAACATTTAATTTTAAACACATGTGTATGTCTTGTTACTGTATGTGTAGATTTTGCTAAAGTGTGAAACGTTACTTTGTTGGGCTTTAAAGGAATCAGAATGACTTAGGGGCACCAGCCCTGACCATGAGACCTGGTTAGACGTGCAGCAAATTTTCAGTGGTTTTTACAATCTGCATTCTCATCAGTGTGCTATATTTTACAATCATATATTGTATAAAATAGCAATTTTACAAACCAATCAATCGTCCGATTTAAAACATTCTATTTTGCCTACGAAATGTGAAGATTTATTGGGCTGTCTTGTATTGCACTACAACAATATTCGTTTGTTGCAAAATGTTATTTAGATATTTTATTTCATCACCTAATAATTTTCTACAATATTAGAAGCGGAGCAGATGGCCATCATGCATAACGGTGATTGGCTATGATAGGTTATCCAGCCGTATAAGTTTAGAGACATGTGGATTTTTAATGGATTTTTAAACGTGATGTAATTACTAGTAAATTTAGTTTCGTATTCAATTGACCAATGAAAATGTTGTACCTTTCCTTCAATGCTGGTTTTCTCGCTAGAAAGTAATCCATGAAAAACAAAATGACACCTTTGCAAACATTCAAAATTACAACCCCACAAGTCATGTAGCATTATAATATCCCCAGGACAAAATTGCAGGCTCTGAGCTGCTGTTAAAATAAAAACTGCCCCCCCAGGCATGCATTGAGTGTAATTATTACATAATACGCTGCAGTTATTACAGTGGATGTTATGATTGAACATGGGAAATAGATGTGTGTCCCCAATGAATCCTGGTGATTCAATCCAGTCTGTTGCCTGTCACTATTCTCGTCATGCCAGTCAGTCTATTCCTGTCTCCACACAAGTTGAATCACTCACTGCTTATTTATGCATGCCTCTGTCAGTTTGTTGATTGAATGCGTTAAATGTAATATTCATGTATTCTTTGTGGTACTGTGTCTGTGATCAATAAAATGAGGACCCTTATATAGGTATATGTATTCTCTCTTGGCTACTGTGATATACAAGAACTCCCCAGTCCATATATAATTATTAATATTTGAGTATTATTTGTTGGTGAACATTGTAACATAAATTTCACCAGCTTTCTAAGCATTTATAAAATGTAATGTAAAAATTACTTGTGTTGAGCCACGTGTCACATTTTAGTAAAATATTAATGACATTTATTGAATAAATATTAGGAGTTAAGCATTAATTTCGTGTAGTTATGTGCAACAACATGGTGGCCAATTTTACAAAATGGGAGTTAGTATTTGTAGAGTCGGTCATTTACCCTGATACCAACGTTTTTGTATCAGTAGAATTTCCTTACAATAACAATGTGTGGCCACTGTCAGCATACAGATATGCAGGCCACATCATTTCTGTCTTGCCCTGTGCATCAAATCAAAATGTTGTTAAAATAGGAATTAATGAAAGTCATAAATACTGGAAATACATTATGTAATGTCATTACAGTCTGTCTGTGCTGTTTTACAAAGCAGTCTTGTCTGAATCTTAATTTTGTCTTGTGTTTAGATATCGTGTGGGTTCTACTCACAACTGTTCATTAGTGATGGTCTGGCAGTAAAACAATTACATTTGTTTATAATTATATAATAATTTAAATAAACTTAATATAGTTCCGTTGTGAGATCAGATTTTCACCCCCATGAAATATTCACCCCCGTTGAACTAACACAGCATTACTGTTGATTTGTGAACACTGTTTTATGCTGTCAGATTATGTGTTTTTGCATGTCTTCATGTTTAAAAAGGTTAAAAAACTAAAATAAAAAAATACAGTTAAATAAAAAGATTTTCTATGTTTTTGAAAATCATAAATTTTTCAACTCTACAGTTGAAATGTCTAAATGATAAATAAAAATTGCTGATTGCAATGGTTATTTAATACAAACGATTAATTAATAAAACATTTTAATTGAAGGGGATGAATATTCTATTATGAGATTCTCACCCGGTGGTGAATATTTCATATGAAATAAATCTGGTTGAGTAAATGATAATAGATTAGTAACATCATGATGCAAATATAGATGAGGCCAGGGCTAGTTGTAAACAAAATGCATATTTCAGGATTGCTATTCGAATTGTTGCCTGATCGAAAGTTTTTTAATTCCAACAAAACTACAAATATCTTGTGCAGAAGCAGGTGCATAAATAAATGTTTAATGAAATACACATTTGTGCAGTGATACGTTTCATGAAGTATCCTAAAATTTTACGATGTTCCCTGATGCACGGTAACTGCCCCAGCCACCGTAACAAAATGCCAGTTTTTCTTTTTAATGGAACCATTAGTGACGGATCTGTCTACCTATGTTGAAGATGCGTAAATGTATGACAAAGGTGGGTAAGATAAAAAAGAGGGGATTTTCTTTTTACATGATGAAATTTTTTTCATAATAATATTTTGGAATTTAGTCTTAGCACACGCGGTCTGGATTCAACTAATGTTATCGGCAGAAAAATAGCAATTGGGCCAATTGTACCTGTGCGAACGTTACACTTTTTAGAAAGTTCAAGACTGGCAAAATTAGAAGGGCTCCCTGGCTGATTGATCTGTTGAAATGTGCATTTGCCAGTTTATCCCACGCCGTGTGCGGATGTACACTGAATCATTTGTACTTCGTCCCACTTCCTGTCTTGGTCGATGTGTTTCTGGGAACACGACTCACCTGCACCCAAACATCAAAGAGTGTTTCCAGGAATACCTATGATTACCCACCTGACCAGCGATGACGTGTCCACTACCAACTAAAATTAAGTTGAGCTTCCGTATGTGAGCCCCGTAAATTTCAGGTGGATGGTCCACTGTTGTACTGCCCTATCTGACTGGTGGATGGTCCACTGTTGTACTGCCCTGACTGACTGGTGGATGGTCCACTGTTGTACTGCCCTGTCTGACTGGTGGATGGTCCACTGTTGTACTGCCCTGTCTGACTGGTGGATGGGCCACTGTTGTACTGCCCTGACTGACTGGTGGATGGTCCACTGTTGTGCTGCCCTGACTGACTGGTGGATGGTCCATTGTTGTACTGCCCTGTCTGACTGGTGGATGGTCCACTGTTGGTTTCAGTTCCTCAATCATTCCTGAAGTCTGCAGTAGCTGACATCAATAACTGACTTTGAAGTGGTAGGGCCTTCAGTGCTGCTAACTAGATAGCTATAACCACATTACCCTGGCCAATCCAGGAACACTGATTGGGAAGACATCCAACCTAGTGTGTACACACTCACACAGCACACATATATGGGTCAATCAATGAAGCATGTCACATTTCTGGGTCATTCACAGTGATGCACACTGAAAACAGAAGTGATAGGACAAAATGTTCTGAACCTCTGAAATAAAAAAACAGCGCCCCTAATGCTTAGTAACCGAAGTACTTTGCGTAATAGTATTGTTGAAGTGTCTACTTTAAAGCCAGAAATAGTTGATGCATTAGCATGAATTGCCGTTGCAGCTGAACAGCGAGAAGCCGAACTAGCAAATGAACTACAGAGTTGGGTAAAAGTTGGTCTCATTGTCCACAGTGATAAAAAAGGTAGGACACATGACCACTCCAAATGACCTGATCAAGGCCACATCGATAGGACATTTTCAAGTTTAATCGGTCTATGTCCGCTGTCTGAGCCCAATGTGCATCAGGCTGTAGGTGCCTGTCTGCAGGTGCCTGGCTGTAGGTGCCTGTCTGTAGGTGCCTGGCTGTAGGTGCCTGGCTGTAGGTGCCTG
>SDWI01001318.1:96975-110531 GCA_009193005.1 Lamellibrachia luymesi
TGGTCGTTGTGAATTTTGACTGAAACGATTTCGGTAGGGCAACGCCTTGAAACTCTGCTGTTGTTTCCGCTTCGGTGCCCGATTCGTGGCAGACATTGTGCAACAATATTGTGTAATATCGGTCATCGACTGCGAAGGGTAATTGCTAATTTACACAGTGCCAAATACACCCGCCGCGTCTGAACAATACACGCGATAATGGGACCTAAACGAAACCAGAATGCTAGTGCCGACGTATCCGTACCAAATCCAGGGGACGATGTTCTCAATACTGACCAGTTCAAATTAATAGTACTGAAACTGCTGTCTGAAGAGGATGTGTTATTAAAAATAAAAAGTTCCTGTACCCAAAAGGGATGGCCGATTAAATTGACTCGATGAACAAGTAAATAGACGATCTAACTACAAGTATTGAAGTGAGGGATGCTAGAATAAATGAACTAGAACAACAAGTCAAATGCCTGGAGACGGATTTGGATGGTTTGGAGCAATATTTCCGTAGAACCAATATTCAATTCCAAGGAATCCCAGATACCGCAAACAGGAAGGATTTTGAGGCAAAAATAATGGACATCGTAAACAACCAGATCGGCCTTACTCCCCCGCCTGAAACTGATGAAATAGTGCGGTGTCATCGCATGGGAAGAACGCCAAACAAACGCAGCATGTTTCACAGCGAGTGTCGCCGGAACGTAATAATCCAAATGCGCGGAAAACTGCCGTGTTTTTATGAGGATTTAACGGTTCGGCGTTATGAGCTCGCCTTCCACGCCAGAACTCTGCGGAAAAAAGGGCAAACTTACTGATACCTGGACTTACAGTGGTAAGATCGTTGTGAAAGATCTCCAAAACAAGATTGCCCTTATCACAACAAAATCGGACTTGGACAAATATTAAAAACCCAATGACAGAATTCGCTGAAACTTACGCCGCAGTAATATATCTGATCGACGCTCGCGAGTGACACACGAGGGATGGTCTGTTGTTGCTTCCACAACGGTGCCCGCTTCGAACTAGATACCGTATAACGATTTCTGTGTAACACCGTTCAGCGACTGCGAAGGGCACGCAAATACCGGTTTACGCTGCCTGTTAATGGGCACTGGTGCATCTGGACACCACACATATGCATGTAATGAAGTAATAAACAGCAAGAAGGATGTACTAAATAATATTTATATTTTTTATTATTTATATTTATTATAAAAAGTTGGTACAGTGAAAATGACGTACCAAATCATAATTACTACTTTCTACATAACTAGTTCAGATGAACTAAACTGTATAGAAATGTACACCGCATATGTATGTTATGCGTATGTTTATGCAATTTATTATTATTACTATTACTATATAATTTATTATTATTATTTGATTTGATTGCACACATTATCATTCTACAATGCATCTAAATTTGTGTATCTAAATTTGCCCTTAACCACGATATACTCTGCCATTGCCTAATGCAGACATTTTATTAAAATAACACTCCTATCTCGGAGCCATTTCAAAATGAACATGGTTAAGACCATATTCATATATTTTCTTCTTCTTTTTATGTTATGCCATCCTATGTATTCTCATAGTGGTATAAGGATTAATAGAATTGTGAAATTTAAACCATTTTACATGGTAATGCTTTCCCTAACGTGCCATTGTACAGGATAAGATTATCAATAATACACTTTCACTTGTTTAGTAATAACACATGTAACTATTGTATTATGACACTAACATTCAATGACATTGGATGATAATATTCTTGTGAACTATGGTGGTTTTGAAGCCAACTCTTTGTGTTAAATTATAAGGTCGGGCGAATATAATAATGATCATGACAATCTAAAAGTAATTCGCCATTCGCCATATATTGAAAACGATAAACGATCTCCTGGTTTCTAAAGAAAACTCTTTCACTATTGTCAGCACTAACATAGAAAGCATCAATGCAAAATTTGATGAGCTGAATTTATTTTTTAAATATTTAGAAACAAATGGCTTTCAATTTAGTGCCATATGCATTCAAGAAAGTTGGTTAAACGAAAATAACGATATCTCTCTTTTCCACTTGAGTAATTAGTAAGAAGTAATAGTATTAGTAATTAGGGAGGTTTAATAATGTATCTAAAAATTTTTAATACAATATAAAAAATATACAGACAAAAACAGATTCTTGGGAATGTCAATTTATAGAAATAACAGGGCAATTGCCTTAAAAAATAAAATACTTGGAAATGTCTACAGACCTCCAAAAACACTAATATATACTATAAGAAAGTCATTGACGAATTTACTATTATTTTAGCATCGCTTGAAACTGTAACAGTGAAATTAATAATTGCTGGAGACTATAATATTGATCTTTTAGAAGTAAATGAGAAAGATGTAATCGGATAGTTTTTTTTTTATATTTTAACTACTCATAGCCTCTACCCTAAAATTACTCTGCCTTCCAGATTTTCGAATCCAAATGGAACATTGATAGATGACTTCAGTTGTAGACTTTCTTCTTCCACTTTAAGCTCCATTTCAGATATTCTATTAAACAAGTTTTCTGATCACCAACCTTATTTTATATGTCTCAAATAAAATTTACATCGTGAACCGCAGCCAAAATACATAAAAGTAGCAAAGCATAGACTTAATAAGGCAAGATGTTCCTATCAAACTAAATAAAGATCTTAATGCTAACCCAAATGCAAATCTTGATATTTTATGTAATATTTTTTGATAAATTAAAAAGTAAATATATTCCTGAAGTAAAAAAAAAATTACAAACATAACCATAAGAAATCCAAATGGATTACTCCAGGTATCCTACGTCCCATGTAATATCAGGACAACCTTTACAAACAACTCCTAATAATATCACATGACTCACAGGATTATTTATCATTGAAAATAAACTACCTGACTATAACACTAAATTAAAAAAATTATAAGACATGCCAACAAAGTGTACTATGCATAACGTTTTAATGCATGTAAGACTGTTTCAGGAAAACGGGGTTCATATTAAATGAGATATTAAATAAATCACAAAACACGAGAACTGTCCCAGACTATTTTACTGCTGATGCTAATCAAGTGTCTGGTCAGTTTACTATTGTGAATAAATGTAATGAATGTTTTACCAATATTGGGTCAAAACTTGCAAATCAAATAAGTAAGTCTGGAAATAAATATTTGAAAGACTACCTAAATAGTAAACATGACTCTGTATTCACATTTTACGAAATAAGAAATATGGATATAGTAAAAGTTATTGTCACATACAAAATGTAGTAGTGGCAATGATGATATATCTACTAACTTATTGAAACTCATGAAAGATTAGTTGAACCGCTAAAGTTAATAATAAACCAGACTTGTTAATGGAACATTTTCTGATAACTTAAAAATAGCGAAAGTCATTCCTATTTTAAAAAAAGACAAGGAAACACTTTTCTCAAACTATAGGCCAATCTCCTTACTAACTGCCTTCTCAAAAGTTTAANAACGTTCATCAAATGCCAACAAATAAAATTATATGATTTTTCACCATCCACCAAAAAAAATTCCGAGATTCCAACTTTAAATAAATGACACACATATAGAGTGTGTGGATAACTCCTTGTAGAGTTACAATTATTCACTCTACAAACCGATCACAAGCCACTGATCACAATCTGGACAAGGCGCCAATCAGATGCCAACGTCTTTTAGTGAAACTGATGCGTTTCAGCACCACTGCCAAGTACGTTGCAGGAAAGAGCTAATTGTTGCCGACGCCATATCCCAAACTCCCCTGGAAACCACAGAAATACCGGACACAGAGCCTGATATACAGGTTCACGTCGATGCAGTGCTGGAGAGTAAACACATATCTCCACAGAAACTAGCCCAAATCAGGCAGGAGGCAGCAAAAGACGAGCAACTACAAGCAGCTATCAAGTGTATCAAGCATGGTTGACCAGAACATGCGAGGAGTGTCTCGCTCGTCCTACAGTTGTCCGTTCTTGACAACATGTTGGTGTTTGGCAGTAGAATTGTCCTACCAACCACGCTACGACTGGATATCGTCAACAGAATCCACGAGGGACATCTATGCATTAACAAATGCAAAGAGTGTACACATACAACTATGTGGTGGCCGCGGATCAGTAAAGACATCGAACGCAAGGTGGCAGAATGTAACGTCTGCATGGAAAACAAGCACAGTCAACAAAAGGAACCACTGTTGACAACACTTTGCCCGTTAGAATTTGGAAACGGACAGGCGCAGACCTTTGTGAACAAGCGGGGCAGAAATACCTAGTTGTGCTTAATACATAGAGATTGCATATTTCACGAACATGACAAGTGCACAAACAATTGTGCAACTGAAGAATATGTTTGCCCATTGGGGTATTCCGGAGGAGATTGTCACATACAATGCTACCTAGTTCTCTTCCGACGAATTCCGAGCCTTCTCAGAGACATACTGATTCGTGCACACGACGTCCAGTCCGTACTTCCCTCAAAGCAATGGCGAAGTCGAAAGAGCCGTACAAACTGCCAAGAAGATTCTAAAACTTGAAGACCCGTTCCTAGCACTGATGGCTTATCGCGCAGCAGCTGTGTATCGTACACAGACAAGTCCATGTCAGTTGATTATCGGACGCCAGATCCAGACACGGATTCCAACACTTGAGAAAAATCTCCTACCGCGGTGGCCAAGTAAGAAAATAGTGCAACAGAATGGCAAGCGTGCGGAAACAAGTTATCGTGCCAAGTATGACCGCCGTCATGGAGCACGATCTGTACCCGAACTTCAACCGGGAGACCAGGTTCTCATCAAGACTGATAACGAAAAGCTGTGGAGGAGACGAGGAGTGCTGATGAAGCAAGTTACCGCACCAAGATCGTATCTCGTACAGAGTTCACAAGGCACTATAAAGAGGAACAGAAGGCATCTACAACATGTGCCGAAAGCAGAGCCTCACTTACCTCCAGAACCCAGAACACTGACACCTAACAAGGATGACTTCGAACCAGTTGCGACTGCGATTCCAACTGCACCAGCTACAACTGCAACAGATCACTACATAACCAGGAGTGGAAGAACTGTTGTGAAACCAGTTCGATTTAATGAGAGTTAGCTAACAGTAGTGAACTCACTGAGGCAGAATAATCCTCGAGTCACTGCCAAGAAAACAGAGTAGTCTACCTATGTATTCATTCAGGTTTTAGTGTAGTATATTATATATTATTATTATTATATATAGTATATATCAGGTCGAGTTTAGGTTTTGTTTAAAAAACATTAATCTAACTTAGATAACTTAACTATGATTACATAAAGACTGTGACAGGTCAACAACAAGAACATTACATAAAGACTGTGACAGGTCAGCAACAAGAACATTACAAATTCAATTGTGAAAATACGACAGAACTGTATTCATAGAGACATTACAATTATGTGTTAAAACTCAAAGAGGTTAGATGTCGTATGTATTGAACTGGAGCTAAATAATTACCTCCTCCCATCATTAGACATGGACGGAATAACAACCGATCCCCCTGTGCGGGGCGTTGCAGACATGTTTCCACGCTGTTAATAGCACCGTATTGATCGAGTGTATGTTACGTTAATAAGCATCATATAGATACACCCCTCAAAACTTGCGTAAAACACCCCTAATTTGGATAATACTGCGATCCCTGTCTAAATAATGTCTATCACCCTCTGATACGGGCTCGGTCACTCTCGAACAAACACATTACATTATACTGGTCTGCGCCGGCTAACCCTGGTTAGATTTAAAACGTCTAACACGTAGATAAAGAAGGATGAAATCTACGTCTAATTACACAATAGCAGAAATGCAAAATCAAAATTGCAATAGGAACGTTTGCAATACAATTGTCTACATTTGAAGCTATGCTCTTATTGTAATAGATATTACACTATTTGTTCATGCTATTTAGCATTTGACGTCCCAAAACGATTGAAATGTGTGACTTTACCTTAGGAACAGTTATGTTTTGTTGATGAAATATATAATAAACACATTATTATTGCAGCTTCAGCTGGAGAGGTCTCACCCCCGAATCATGGACCGCTGCGTTGGACGGACTCAGTCGCGGAAGTTACCATTTAAAGCGTCTGTTGTAAGGACACATTTGAATATTCACTCGTCGATAACCACAAATGTCTGTCAATGTTCAGTAGTACCCGTAAATTATTTAATATGCTTCAAATTGGGAAGACGCATCAACGCTGTTTCTTCATCAGAAACTCTTTAGATGTGTTTGTTTGGTGTAGCAGTTTACTTAAATTAGTATTTTGTACAATGTTGCAGCTTGCGGGAATACGGTCTCACCCCAGAGTTGCTCACCGCCGTCTCGCCCAGACTCAGCTGCCCGGGTCGAAAACTAGAGGAGCTAAGGTAAGCAAACAGTTCTATGTTGATTCCACAACATTTACAAGTCTCATTTTACGATTCTTGTCATGGAGTTAATTACCCATCTAACAACTGTAGTTTATGTTTGTCAAATTTGTTTAATGTGGATTCCGTAAAACATTGAAAGGTTCTTAATATGCCAAATGAAAATAATCCAAGATGTTATCTGATGCAAAAACACAGTCTTGGTATATTATAATATATCATTATGAGTAAACTGCAAACTGTTTTAAGTTATTAATATATGTGTAAGATAATATCTTAAAAATAAATTAATAACTTAAAGTTATTAATCTATAATGATATATTATAATATACCAATACTGTTATATTATAACAAAGTGCAATGACATAGCGTCTTGGGATGGTGTATGCCGTAAATATTTCACTGAAATATTGTGGTGGGTTGATCATTTTATTGTATTTATTTAAGTCAGTAGATTCTGAATGACGCGTTCGTCTGGTTGTGTTGTTTTAATTGAGGAATACAATTTACTTTACAGTGTGGGCAACTTTAGAGATAGATCACGATTGACGGTGGAGGCGGCTCGAGCTCTCGGTGCCGCTCTTGAAACAATGACGTCACTGCGTCGATTATCGTAATTATTAATAAGACAATAATAACAGTGTTTACATATGTTTCAACCAAGGATTATTACGTTTGCTGATGTTACTTCACATATAAACATATAATTAATTCTTTATTGTTATCACCTTTTCCATTTAATTGACTGTTGAATAGCGTATGATACGAAAGGTTCACACGTCTTGTTGTTGTTGTATTAAATAGTACATTTGTTGTCCGTTCTCCAACAATGATTGGGTGGAATTAATTTGTTACCAAGTCGTATTTTGTTGATGAAATATGTCATAAACAAATTCCTGTTACAATTTGGTTTTGTGTGGTCTCACCCCCGAATCACTGACCGCCGTGCTGGCTGGACTCAACCGAATCACTGACCGCCGTGCTGGCTGGACTCAACCGAATCACTGACCGCCGTGCTGGCTGGACTCAACCGGGCGTCTAAACAGCTAGAAGAGCTACAGTAATAAACCCGTTATCTGTTCACACACAATAATATTTGTAACTCTCTTTTTATTACGTTAATTTTCTTGTAGGTAAGTATTTCACCAATGTTTGTATTTGCCTCTTCTATTTCTAGATGGCTCATGTCAATAATGATTTATGTTATAAACGGAGTAATGCAGTTCACGATTTTTCATTTCATTCATACTTGCATGCTACATGCGACACATGTTCACATATAAATGTACTCCCTTAAGCCGCACATTCTCGTTCACGAGTTGTATCACTCACACCCCGGTCGATGGCGAAGTGGCGTGGCGTTCGATCACCATCGCTGACCGATGTCCGTCGCCTCGCCGTCTCGGTCGCCTGCCCCCGTCTCGCCTCGGGCGCCCGCTGCAGTTACCGGTGCTTCGTCTACGCATAGACCTATAGAAAATCTGTATATTTTGGTCTACGCTGTGGCCTCGCCTATGGGTATTCTTAGCAATCGGACGTCCACACACGTGGCTTCGCTAACCTTGTGTACCATTTTTTGTTTACCTTCAGCTAACGTCAATTAACTGAATCTCCACCACCATATTTTCTTTTTATAGTAGCGTTGCTTTATATAACAAGAATCAAAATTGCAATAGGAACGTTTGCAATAACAATTGTCTACATTTGAAGCTATGCTCTTATTGTAATAGATATTACACTATTTGTTCATGCTATTTAGCATTTGACGTCCCAAAACGATTGAAATGTGTGACTTTACCTTAGGAACAGTTATGTTTTGTTGATGAAATATATAATAAACACATTATTATTGCAGCTTCAGTTGGAGAGGTCTCACCCCCGAATCATGGACCGCTGCGTTGGACGGACTCCAACATTTTACAGTTTATATAACACATGACCCAATCCCACCAATACAAATATCAGCGCCTAGTTCACCAGGAAAACACCCCTTAAAATCACTCATAAACTATTCAAAAACACCCCTGAACTACGTAATGCGCCGGTCCTTATATAATTAATATCCATCACTCTCCAACGCATATAGGGACCCTCGCCTGTTTCTGGGATCAACTGTCGCGAAAACAAATTACGGAATACCTGGTGGTGGCGCCGGTGCATTCGATCCTTCACCAAAACTGGTGAATAAAATAAGGAAATACGTTGCTACAGTCAAACACGATCAACACATTTTTATTGAACTATGAAGTATTTCACGTTGTAAGAAGCAACAAAAAAGGAGAGGATGGAATTATACGTTATTCACATATAACTCACTTCACACATCGAGCAGTACAATCGAATGTAATCGAGGATGTATTTAAATGTATCACTGTCGAATTATACATAACAATCACAAATATATAATTGTGAGTTGCATCTATTTAACACCGGGGTCAGAAATTGTGAGAACATGAAACAGTTATTTACACAAGTCATGCAAAGTAAATCCATTTTATTTCAGTCATTTCTAGAAGTAGCTACTTTAACACTTTCACTTACCGTACCGTACGGCAAGTCAACAGGATACATAGTGTCAACGGATTTTGATAAAATAAAGCGTGACCACGACTTTATCTATAAAGCGTCACACTTATGTCTGTGTATTGTTTAGCGTAAACGTATGTGGTAATAATTTCACTGACATTTTGCTGTTATTAAACTGGTTGTATACATATTATATTCGATATGGTTTATTCAGTGGACACGTCTGTTTGTGTTGTCTTACTTCAGGAATGGAATTATCTTTACAGTCTGACGTGGAACCACAGATCATTAGAATCGGCCGTGTCGGGTCTAGCACTCGGCGCCGCTCTTGGATCAATGACGTCACTCCGTGTGTTAGGGTAAGTATTATTGAGTAAGTTGGAACTTTCTTTACATCTGTTTAAACCTACAACTTTTAAAGTAATTGCCACAATGTCACACGTATCACTTCATACGTTGTGTTGCTGCTACTGGAGAAACGGGACGAACACATCAAACAAATATTAACACTGATGGTGATAAACAACATTTACAAAACGATCTAGACAGAATAGTGAAATGATCTGAAAAATGGCAAATATTGTTCAATTTTGGGAAATGTAAATGCTTACATACAGGACATGGGAACTTGGATGTAAACTATAAATTGGGAGATACTGTTCTGGGTACTATTGTAAAAGAAAAGGACTTAGGAGTTACAATAAGCGCTGATATGAAAGTTTCAGAGCAGTGTGGTATTGCAGCTTCAAAGGGTAGTCACATTTTTGAGTTGATTAGGAGAAATATAATATACAAGGAGATAAAACTAATTATACCCCATTTAGAATACTGTATGCAAGCTTGGAGACCATATCGTAAGAAGGATATAGATATGCTTGAAAGAATACAGAGGAGAGCAACTAAAATGATTCCAGAATTGAGAGACCATAATTATGAAGAACGACTGAAAGAATGTGTTTTAACAACCCTAGAGATAAGGCGGTTAAGAGGAGATCAAATTGAAGATTTTAAGATATTGAATGGGTATGAAAATATTGATAGAAATATGTTTGTCTCACTCAAGAAAGATAATAGGACTAGAGGACATGAGGTACCATTAGTAAAGGATAAGCATATATTGCAGGAGGAACTCGTTCTCACTGAGGACAATAAACGAATGGAAGAACTTATCTACGGATTGTGTAATTGCTAGCAGCGTGACTATGTTTAAAAACAAGGTTGACACATATCTCAGGAGGGCGGATTACACATAAATTTTAAATGTTGGACTCTCGATAAGCCAAGCTTGTCCACTTGCCATCCAGGCCTTTGCCTTGGATGGCAATCTTATTAAATCTTGTTAAATTTGAAGGATTGATTTTTAATTTAATAAGCATTAATATTGATGCCCTTTGTATTTTACATGTAGAACAATTGAAATAATTTACATTATCAGTAGATATACATTAGTTTGGTGATGAAATGTATAATAAATACATTGTTGTTACAGCTTGGAGGGGTGTTGGCTCCGCCCCGAGTCACTCACCGCCGTCTCGGCCGGACTAAGTCGCGGCTGTCACAAACTAGAGAGTTTGGCGTAGGAAAATATTTCTATATTTACACCAACATATTTATCACAACCTTCCTTTTATAGTTACCCTGATGAATTGAATTTNCATGAGTCCGAGGCATCGGAGTTGTTGAGACGTTTATCCTGCTTCGCATATGTCGTCCACGCTTCGCTACTGTAGAGTAGAGTGCGAAGGACACACCCCTGATGTGCCGAACCATTTTGTTCTCGGTGAGCATGCTGTTCAGCCACACCCGCCATCTTGGCAAACCTTGACATGACAGCTGCTGCCTTTCCGATGCGCTTGTTGATCAATGCGTCGAAGGACAGTTTGTTGGAGATGGTTCATCCTGGTAGGAGAACTCCACCACATCCAGAGTGTAGTCATCAATGCTGAAGCTGCAGCTTCGCAGCGTCAAGCCTGCTCCTTCAATAAGCGAATGTTCTGCTCTGAAACCTCCAGTATGGTCATCTTTGTGTCGGCCGCTTATGTTTTCCCACAACATATTTCTTATCATCACTTGGCCGCTCTTGGTGAGGTTATCGGCTTGTTTCTTTATTGCCCCGGCAACTCCGTCGCACACAGGGCCATTTTCCGTGGCCTCAACCATGACCAGGTGGCTATAATTCCATCAAACATTGCCGGGAAGTTGCGCAAGCATGCGGTGGTACCATAATTAGCACATATTGGTCAACATTATGCATTAAATGGGCCTAAGATATAATTCGTTTATTACCGAAATTAGCATTCCTCTGCACCATAACATAAACCATTACACGAATGAAAACTATAGAAAATTTATTTGCACATTCCCAAATGGATTCCGTACGAATACTTGAGATTCCGTGCGAATACTTGAGATTCCGTACAAGGACATGAATGGTAAACAAATAAATTTTGCCAGTTCCTATGAGGCCTTAGCATTGGTTTATAATAGTAGAATTGTATAAGCAAAACACCAAAATATACAAATAAATCTAACGAAAGGGTACCATATATATTTATATCTATTTTGTTATGTCCTCGCATGTTATGTTTTACACGTAGGCTATCCAATTGTGGCTACATGCCTAATGGACATTATCTACGCTTTTTTATCTATTCAGGCCATTTAAGCATGTTTGAACAGTAACTTAACTGCTAAACAAACCTAGTTAGTCAGTATATGTAACTGTGATTCCGTACGAATGTTTCACAGGGAAACTGCTATGGACTATGTATTTTACTGACACCTCCCTTTTTACTGTTCAGCGCTAATACCCTGCATTTCATATATCGCCAAAACGGCAAATAACGCATTATCGAACTTGAATGTCGTGTAAAGGTGGATCCTGCTGCACTTCTGTACTCGGAAAAGTAATACTACTTTGATAACAAGAACGGTGATTCATGATTCACTGAATCACAATAAACACAAAGGCCAATAAAACAGATAAAACATTATCTGGACAATCTTATTTAGACCCATTACTTCCCTTTGGATGTTTACTGAATAACTAAAAAATCACTAATATTTCAACCATTTCTTGTACACATGATTTAAGTTGCATTCGGACGAAATCACCAAGAACTGTCCGAAACTTTGTTTTCTAAAACATTGAATTGATATACTTCGAGATAATTTACAACAATGCAAATTTTAAAGTTAAGTAAAACTTAAGCCCGGCATACACGTCACGAAGCGACAATTTGTCGCCGATGATTTGTTTGCGACGATTTGTCGCGGAGGGGGTCATACACGTCACGACGCGACCACGACGCGACTGGCAACTGCGACAGATTGATGCATGTACTCCTGTAGGTAGCGGCTGGAACTGGCGCCACTGCCCAGCGGAATCATGTGGAACTATTCGAAAATGGCGGGTATTTCGGCTCATCAATGGAGAGCTCTAGTTTTGAGCTGCGTGTATGTCATCATCCGGCGTCTGGTCGCGATTATTGTGTTCTTTTCATGTAAACAAGGCCTCTCTTGCCACAAATCTATTAGTTTATCTTCTAGATCGACATGCCAAGCGGTGCTTGCAACCTGCGCCATTTTCTTCGTGGTTTTAAGGGCAGTCTCATGACTTATAGGAAGCCCTTAATTGGTTAAGTGCTTCAAACATTTCGGTATGCAAAAAAATACGTCACGACGCGACTCGCCGGCGATAATTTGTTTGCGACGATTTGTCTTTAATATCAAACATGTTTGATATTCTATGACGCAATAAAGACTGGATAAATACTGCCCTCAAGACAAGTGTCGCGTCGCAAGGGGGGCAAACACGTCTCGACAAATCATCGTAGACGCGTCGACGACACTAAAACCCAGTCGCGTCGCGACGTGTATGCCGAGCGTAAGACATTGAACCGACTAGCTTTCCGGGTTTCGACAGCAGGATCAAAACCTCATGACCACGCTGCGGGAGTGGTTGCTGTTCAGTTAATGCACGGTTGACAAAAACATTTTTTCCTGATCCGGTTCTTTTGGTTATCTGTTCAAGATTTTAAACGACTGAAATAGCCAGATCACCCCCTCATTGTTTAACCCGTCGGGTGGACACATTGTGTAAACGTAACCTGAATAACATATTAAATAACTTCACCGTGACATACGTCATACGCGAATATTGTGTTCTTATGTACGTAATATAAGTGGTGTAATTTAAGCAGTGGATAATGAGTGACGCGTTTCGTGTTGTATGAATTCACGTAATTCACTGAACAGGATGAGGGACAACTGCAGATCATTAGGGACGTACGAGGCGCGGCGAGCATTCGGCGCTGCTCTTGAATCCATGACGTCACTACGACACTTAGAGTAGGTACTAATTACTCAGGTGAAACTTTGTCTCACCTGATTCAAAATACGATTATCGTAGCTGTTGTCACAGTGTCACAAATATCAATTTATATTTTAATACGCTTTAATGTTTAACTGTTTCAGTTTATTGTGGATTGTCGAAAAACGTAGACAATATAAATATCTACATTTGGCGCTGGCTTTTATTTAATATCTAAAACAAATTATATTTTACAAATAACATCACATATCGTATCCGATTTCCTTTTTTCAGCGGATATATA
>SDWI01001318.1:128392-139042 GCA_009193005.1 Lamellibrachia luymesi
CACGACACGACACGACACGACACGACACAACACAACACAACACACCACAACACAACACATCTGTCGTTGACGAGATATGGCATCGCCGATTTTTATCGCCATCGTTCTGTTGGACAGGTAAGAAAGACAACAGCCGTGCCAGTGCTGGGCCGCGAATGTTTTATTCCCAAACTTTTACAAAAAGCAGAAAATAAAATTTCACAAAACTACATACACAGAACAGCACTACAGTAATCATATTATTAATCATGTTTGAAATTGTTCTCTGAGACAGTTCCACAAAAGTGCTTACAGTGTTTGTCATAAAACATGCATACCACAGTGTGTCAGCAGATGAAATTATACAAAGACCATAAAGCACAAATTGCGATTGTCGGCAGCAGAAATAATTTCAAAGACTCCACTTTCCTCCATTCCAAATTCTACGCGCATGCGTAGCAGCCAGCCGCGCGCGCGAGCGCAGCGGTGGCAGCACTGTTAGCGGTGGCAGCACTGTCAGAGGTAGCGGTAGCTGCAGCGCAAATTACGCCGCGAATAGTAAATAGTGGGCGGAGCTACTGAGCAAACGTTTGGGAATAACACATTCGTTGCCGGTCCTCGTATGTCGATTACATGCATCTGCTGCAGTAGCCCGGTGTGATCCACGGTATCGAATGCCGCAGTAAGGTCGAGTAGACCGAGTACCTCTCTCTTTCGACGATCAAGCGCCTGGATGATGTCGTGAATACGGACAAGAGCAGTTTCTGTGCTGTGATGTGGGCGGTATGCACTCTGGAATGGGTCGACAAGTTTGTTTTCGTCGATGTAGCGCCGAAGGTCAGCCGCGACATGCTTATCCAACAGCTTCGAAACAAAGCTGAGGTTTGAAATTGGGCAGTAGTTCTTAATGTAATTTGCGTCTAGACCAGTCGTCTCCAGCAGTGGCGTGACCTTTGCATGTTTTATGTCGGATGGCACTGTCGCCGATTCCAGCGATAGATTAATGATGCTGGCTAGAGTTGGTGCGACGATGTTAATGCTCGCCTTCAGCAGTGCTGTCGACAAAGGGTTGAGAGAGAGCAAGATTTGCGAGGGCATTTGTTCACAAATCGGATGATAGCGGTGGCTGTTGTCGATGTGAATGCTGACAGAGTGCGATGTTCGTGATTGTTGTCGATTAGCGGCAACGGTGGGGCGCGTCATAGTAATTCAGCGAGCGGCGGATTTTCGCAGTCTTGTCGAAGAAATTTACAAGAAAACGTTCCGCGAAATCCGCGTGCGAGCCGACGTTCTCGGGAAGTATCGATGGTGATTTGCGCCCCATGATGTTATACGTGACTCGGTACTTGGCTTTCACGTCACGGGCAGTCTCTTGGATTTTCTGACAGTCAAACGTGGATTTAATCGTCACTAGTTGGTTTTTGTAGAGGTCTCGCAGGATCGTGAAGACGTATCTATGCACAACTAGCCGCGTCTCTCGCCTCCGCCGCTCCGCTCGTCTCTCTCCACCGCCGCTACCCTCGTCTATCTCCACTGCCGCTCCGCTCGTCTCTCGCCACCGCCGCTCCGCTCGTCTCTCTCCACCGCCGCTCCGCTCGTCTCTCGCCTCCGCCGCTCCGCTCGTCTCTCTCCACCGCCGCTCCGCTCGTCTCTCTCCACCGCCGCTCCGCTCGTCTCTCTCCACCGCCGCTCCGCTCGTTTCTCGCCACCGCCGCTCCGCTCGTCGAAGTTGTCGCTTCGCATCTGACAGCTCATTGTTGTACCAGGGTGTCTGGGGGCGGATGGTGATAAGACGGGTGGTGAGCGGTGCAGGAGTATTTATCTACTCTGCGATAGTGGTGTTTTATTGGAGATACATTCGTGCTAACTGACAGTTAGCAGTCGCGATGTTCTCAGGTCTGCGACAAACTTAGCGTTGTCAATTGCAGCGTATTTCTTGTAGCCGATTTTTTTTCAGCCGTCTTGGTTTGACCGTGACAAGGTCGCACTGGATCACGTGATGGTCGGTTAACAACGTTTTTACTGATACGACAGAAACGATGCAGTCATGCGTGTTTTGCGTTATCACGAGGTCGTGTTATCACGAGGTCGAGGATTTTACCACCCACATGGGTCGGTTCCGTCACGTGCTGTTGGAAATTAGTCTCGCGGAGAAGGTCAGTGAGATCGCGATAGTCGCCGCAGTGTACGATCATCGCTGGCACGATCATCGCTGGCACGGTCATCGCCGCAGTGTACGTTGAAATCACCGAGAATGACACATTCAGTCTGCTGCGTGGCAGCACGTTCAAGAACACGAATGAATTCGTCGATAAATAACCCGATTGGCGTAAACTTCCGGCCGGATGACGGTAGCCGATGTACCGTGAAGACTCGTACGCTACACGGACATGGCGCAATATAACATCGAGACCCTCAAAGGACTGGACGGGTATGGGCGTCGTGGAGCATAGATGGAATGATGGCTTATATACATCACACCAACTCCGCTGCCTCACCGGTCGCTTCGTCAGGAGTTAAGGCGTGTATGACAGCATCATAATTTTCAGAGAGCCATGTCTTAGTCAGGCAAATTATGTCAAAATCGCGTTCGGTGATGTAGTCACAAATGGTTTCGGCCTTGTTGCGAACTGACCGAGCGTTTATCAGTGCCAGGGTGGTGTGCACCTGATAATGTACACGTGTACGAGAAATGCCAGCTGTACCACTCAAGGCATCAGTTGCCACAATGGTTACACGCACCGAATTGTTCACATTAGAGGCAGACTTCGGATTAGACGGTGGCAGCGGACATTGTATTATGTTTGATCTGTTCACTCCCGATTGTTTGTATACATTGGCTGACCTCACCCGTGACATGGCTGACCTCACCCGTGACATGGCTGACCTCACCCGTGACATGGCTGACCGCACCCGCGATGTGCCATCTACTTGGCGCCTTCGTTATTGCCCGGATTCGCCTTGTGAACCCGGCCTTTGTCCCACGTCTTGTCGATTGTTTGTATACATTGGCTGACCTCAGCAGCAACAAACAGCAGCGCCACAGCCTACACTCAACCAACATATTGTTATTTATATAATCTATGTGTGTACAAGTGTTAATTGTTAGCGTACTTTGGTACACTGTTATTAATAGTCACATAAAAATCGTGGCATTCTACTCAATACGGGACACACAAAGGTAGTTACTGAAACAAATGTGGATACAAATTAGCACGCGTTTTATTGACAACATTCGTGTATTGCATTGGAAAAGCATTCATGAACTTTAATAATGACATTGATATTCCTTTGTTGTTAGACAAGATGACTGGGAGCAACTATACTCTATCTACTCCCGATTGTTCTACATGCCCAGTTAATAGTAAGTTCTGTGACACAATTTGGTGATATGTTGCAAAATTAAATTGTTCCATTGTACATCTCTGTGCAGTGATGGGGTGTATTGGTGTTTTAATGTTTAGTGTTATTGTAAAATTACAGCAAGTGCCTCTTTCCTTTGTTCCCAGCTGATGAAATAAAACAAGACTTATATGTTATCGTACTTAATACAGCCGGCATCTAATGGATGACATGAAGGTCGGTTAACAACGTTTTTACTGATACGGCAGAAACGATGCAGTCATGCGTGTTTCGTGTTGTCACGAGGTCGACACGAGGTATTGCATTGGAAAAGCATTCATGATTTCTTAAAACCAATTCTAACAATGACTTTATGGCTATTGATATTCCTTTGTTGTTAGACAAGATGACTGTGAGCAACTATACTCTATTCCCGATTGTTCTACATGCCTAGTAAATAGTAATTGCTGTGACACAGTTTGGTGATATGTTGTAAAATTAAATTGTTCCATTGTACATATCTGTACAGTGACAGTGGTGGTGTTTTAATGTTTAGTGTTATTGTAAAATCACAANGGGACACACAAAAAGTTAGTTACTGAAAAAAAATCTGGATACAAATTAACATACGTTTTATTGACAACATTCGGGTATTGCATTGGAAAAGCATTCATGATTTCTTAAAACCAATTCTAACAATGACTTTATGGCTATTGATATTCCTTTGTTGTTAGACAAGATGACTGTGAGCAACTATACTCTATTCCCGATTGTTCTACATGCCTAGTAAATAGTAATTGCTGTGACACAGTTTGGTGATATGTTGTAAAATTAAATTGTTCCATTGTACATATCTGTACAGTGACAGTGGTGGTGTTTTAATGTTTAGTGTTATTGTAAAATCACAAGAAATGCCTCTTTCTTTCGTTCACGTTATCGTACTCAATATAGCCGGCATCTAAAAGCGCATGTAGCTCCAGAAAATAACGCCCCTGGTAACGCCGAACAGTCAAATATAGTCGTGGAGTACGTGTTGACTCAGTCCCATAACCGCGTTAAGGAAAATCGTTGTTAATCGTGCCCCGAGACACGCAATACAAGTTTAACAATGTCCTCTTCACAGTAATCAGAACAACCTGTATCTAAAGCTAGTGAATGGAAAAATACAAAATCATGTGATTTCAGTGCTAACCTTTTATGCGATAAATACATCATCAAGTACTATGGCTTATGTATTGTCTTAAATGTGACGGTCTTACGGCCATAGTTGATATTCCTAAAAGTTATGTGGGTTTTCAATAAGGTTTTGCCGTATCACAATATTTGTACTATTTTAATCAAATAGCATGCGAATAATATATCCCCAGTTCAACACACCCCTGAAGAGCGTCAACACGCCCCCGAAGAGCGTCAACACGCCCCCGAAGAGCGTCAAAACGCCCCCGAAGAGCGTCAACACTGGAGCAGCTTGCCTGCTGCAAGTGATTCCAGCACAACAAACTACGCACATTTCCACTGTAAATACACCTTTAGCGGCAAAGCGTAATGTACCAGCTAATTGCCCCCGCGGTCTGGTGTTCAGCCATGCGTGTCAGTCAGTTGACTTGGTGCGGAAATTAATAATTGATGCAGCTGAAAATAACTCAGCGTCGGGTGTCGGCTCACACTAATAATACTAAATACTGACATAGCGCCCCATCCATTGGCGTCAGGAGAGGGTGGGGGGGNNNNGGGCAAGGTCTTGATCTGGATGTTTGTAAGTTTAAGTTTGTAGTATATTTGTTAATTAATTATATGCAATTATATCATTATTGTTAATTGAAAGTAGACATTTTGGTAATTTTAGTCCCGAACTGGAAAAAAGCCCCATCCAAATAATTATTATGAAAAACTGTACAATGGTGTGTACATTATAAGTAAAAGCGTATTAATTTTTACTACTAATGTGCAAAAACTACCTAACGGTGTCCCCACTAATCATATCACCATAGTACACCTCGATTATTAATTCAAAATGGACTGTTGCGGAGGAGCATAAACGACTGGGAGACAGGACAACGTCATTGTTGTTGACGATTTGTCTTGTAGTAGCATTTGTGCACTTGATAAACGAAACTTGTTTCGTGTAAAAACTTATGTTATCCTATTTCTAGTTAAGGTTTCAATGTACAATTATGTTTACAGTTGTATGCCATTGAAATTGGGAGATTCTTTGACAGACGTTAGGATTTCACGACATGAAATATAAATGTGCAGAATGTGGACATCACATGTAAGTTGTGGCAGGTGTAATAGGATCAACTTTCGTTTAAATTTTCAAGTATTTGCTGAAACTTCGGATTGATTTCTCAAGTGCCAAAATCCCGTATAAGCATTACGTCTTGTACGTGTGCAACTCGAGTACGTTGCTTCGTATAGTAAACAATGTTTCACAAAAGACAATCTTCCCCAAACTTAACAAACTTATATTGTCCGGTGGTAGATGCCCTGTGTCACTGTGTCACTGTGACCCTGTGTCACGGTGACACTGTGTCACGGTGACCCTGCGTCATGGTGACACAGTTGGTACAGAATGAAACAATGCAACACGGCAAGTAACCGCACTCGATAACGTAAGTCTCAGTTTGGTAGTCACAGAAGACGGAGTAGTGGACGTAGACCAAAATTGCCCAAAGTAGAATCGAACAGCTTATGGTACGATTGTTGTTTCAGGTCGGTATACAAGAATATAAGTCGAACTCTTGCCTGCTACTGCCTGTGCTTCACACACTACAACAACCACTGCCTGGCTCAGTGCTGAGTACATCACATATTACAGCAACCACTTCCTGGTTCAGTGTGGACCACTACACATATTATAACAATTACTGACTCAGCTCGGAATACTTCACACATTACAACAACTACTGCATGATTCAGTGCCGAGAACTTCACGCATTACGATAAGTACTGCCTGACTCAGCCAGGAGTACATCACACATTACAACAACTACTGCATGGTTCAGTGCCGAGAACTTCACGCATTACGATAAGTACTGCCTGACTCAGCCAGGAGTACATCACACATTACAACAACTACTACATGATTCAATGCGGAGAACTTCACACATTACAATAAGTACTGCCTGACTCAGCCAGGAGTACTTCACACATTACAACAACTACTAAATGTTTCAATGCGGAGAACTTCACACATTACAATAAGTACTGCCTGACTCAGTTAGGAGTACTTCACACATTATAACAACTACTGCATGGTTCAGTGCCGAGAACTTCACACATTACAACGACCACTGCCTGGCTCGCAGTGGAGTGCCTCTAACGTTACAACAACAAACTTGCTTACGCGTTTGAAGGCGTGCGTACATATTTGTGTCTGCGTGGGTGCGTGCGTGCGGGACGCTGAAAAGCAAAACATCAAATCTTTGCTTCTGGAAAAGTACACAAAACATTCCACGCAGGCTAAAATTTAGAAGTGCTCCAATTGTTTGATTAATGTTATTTTCCAACACTATGGATGATAGTTTAGCTGTACATTTTACAAACTGGAGAGAACATTTATTGGACACACGCAATGTTCCGTTATGATATGAGATATGTGTTAACTGTTCTAATACACCATTGCAGTACTGAATAAAGCAATACGATGTACGATACAAAAAGAAATCGTCGAAATCATCGATAACTCGAACTCAGCAGCGCTTAAAAACCAAAGGGTTAGGTAATCTCAAATAGCTTTATAATTGTTGAAGTCAACAGCAGTTGAATATAAGTTGAGGATAAGTGATGACAAAAAGATGGGTCTTCAGATGATGCCGAAAAGATATTATATTTCCTGCAGACCTGAAGCTAATAATGGTACTGCTTGGCAGGTTTTAATACAAACATAAACTTAAGTGGGACTAAATAATATAAAAACAGCATACCATGCATATTTTCCTTAACAAATATTTGATATATTTATACGACTTTAACCCTTTACGCGAAAACGCCCTTAACATTGTTCAGTTTCCTTTACTGAATGTTGATTTCACATATCTGCCAGTCCTCGTACGACTCCGAGATGTGGATGGTCACGTGCTTGCAGTCGTCGCCTTCACATCGACATGCAGCGACACAAGTGGTCAGTCCACCAGACTCGATGGCCGCACTCCAAATACACGTTCTGTACAGTCCAGCGAGGTCACACGCCGGCCACTTCGTCTGTCGCATCGCCACCTTGAAGTGGGAAGTGAAGCAGGTGAGATGATGTCCGGTGATTGTGACAGTCAGCGACGTCTTAATTGTGTCCGGCACAGGTCGATTGATGACAAGTCCAGTCAACCAACACTTGTGCTGTGGTTCAGGGAACCAGCGACCGGAGCTTTCATCAAACGTGTAGATATCGGTGTCAGCCAGAGCGAGACACGTCTCGTTGTTCGAGTCAGTCAGGCAAGCTGATACTTCAGGTTTGACTGGCGGGTCCAGTACAGACATTTCAGATTCTGAGACAAAACACAGCAGAACCTTTTAAAAACAGTGCTATCACAACTATGATTATACATACTTCATAATTAACATATTGCATACATATCAATATTGTGTGATATCACTGAATAATTTTGAGTTAAGAACACAAACTTCTGACATGTTGGGTGTCGAACCGCCGCTTTATGAAAGAATCTTGTATCGCGACCAACAACACTATTACTTCGACGGGAAAAGGGAATATAACGTATCCCACAGCTATTAACAAGCTAACACCTGTCTTGTACCAGTATTCGGCATACTTTCTAAACAAGGCTTCCACCCAATTGAAAGAGTCCAACAAATGTTCATCTGTGATCAGGTTTTTATTTTCTATGCATATTAAAACCATTAGCATTAACACAGTCACTAAGTCAGTTGTTCCATTTATTCATCGTTCTGTGTGAAAACAAGTACATTCACGTATTGAACCTAAACTGTTCCTTAACTAATGCTGATGTAACCTCTGGTTATACTGCCTTCTATACGCTTGGTTATAATATTAATATTTAAACATAACCATTCAATAATTCAATTTACTCCACCCTTAATATTTATGTTTAACCATAGCCATTCAATAGTTCAATTTACTACACTTTAATATTTATATTTAATCGTAACCATTCAATAGTTCAATTTACTCCACTTTAATATTTCTATTTAACCATACCCATTCAATGGTTCAATGTACTCCGCTCTTAATCTCATAGTCACTAATGCTGTTTAACCGCTTTCTATTAGTCGGCTTCCGTAGCTAAGTTTTCTCAGTTCTGGAATCAGCTAAGTCACACTTCGTTGTATTCTTTCTAGCTTATCTATGTCCTTCTTACGATACTTACCGAGACATTCACATCGCACCCATGCAATATATCTGGCATGGACATTGAGTTTCACCTGACGCATGAAGCTACTAGTCAGGTCAGCTAAAGACACCCTGGAATGAAAAAAATAGGTTGCCTTAAACATATATGTACGCAGAACAGTTTGGATGTTGAAAGGGCCTTTTAAAACTTTATGTGTACCGTTGTTTTATTACTTGTTATTATGTTTTGTATGATACATTTAATTATACATTAATGCTATATGCTACATTAATTGTTTCATTTATAAACATATTTGTTTCATGTACGACTACTTGGAATAATAGTTCGATAAATCTGTGAACACTAACATGAAGATGGAGATGATGATGATGATGGTGGTGGAGATGATGATGATGGTGATGGAGATGATGATGATGACGATAATAACAACAATAATAATAATTATTAATATTATCAATAGTCGGTTCGGTGCGGATATACGACAAAATAAAAAAAACATTGTTAATTGTATTCACTACGTAATGTATTTAGTCTGAATAGCGTACACAATTAAGCCAAAAATAAACATTCGAGGAGATTACAAATAAGACTGGACATATACCACACAACAGGGAAGGACTGACGTCGTGTCAGGAATGTATGAAATATACGCCGGACTCATCGATTGTCACTTGTTGACTGATTCAAAGATGATTGGTATTTCTGTGTCATTAAAACGTCCCCGAGTATCAGAGTTCTTCGATCTCATTGGTTGACTGATTCAGAGATGGTTGGTAATTCTGTGTCATTAATATGTCCCCGAGTATCTGGGTTCTTCGATCTCATTGGTTAACTGATTCAGAGATGGTTGGTAGTTCTGTGTCATTAAAATGACCCAAACTGATCTCAACTTACTTCCAAATCAAGTTATTTGTATAANCCGAGTATCTGAGTTCGTCGATCTCATTGGTTGACTGATTCAGAGATGGTGGGTAGTTCTGTGTCATTAAAATGTCCCCGAGTATCTGAGTTCTTCGATCTCATTGGTTGACTGTTTCAGAGATGGTTGGTAGTTCTGTGTCATTAAAATGTCCCCGAGTATCTGAGTTCTTCGATCTCATTGGTTGACTGATTCAGAGATGGTTGGTAATTCTGTGTCATTAATATGTCCCCGAGTATCTGGGTTCTTCGATCTCATTGGTTAACTGATTCAGAGATGGTTGGTAGTTCTGTGTCATTAAAATGACCCAAACTGATCTCAACTTACTTCCAAATCAAGTTATTTGTATAAATATGCACCGCTGTTACAGTAGTATATTTACCGTTACAAATCGCATAACGCGGGAATTTGACAAATCAGTTAATCATCTCACGAACAATTTTGTATATCGTTTTTAAAATTGAAAGTTTTTTAGCACGTCACTTCCCTTCAGTAAGGCAATATTTGTATATGTAGCAAAACTGCAATCTTTAATGTCAATCTTAAATCGTATTTTTTTTCGAAAATAATAAGACACGAAAAATCACGATAAAGTGGCCATTCCCCGTAAAACAATTGATCAGCTAACCGATTAAGCTAACTAAACATTACATCTAAAAGAACTTCATCCAAGCAGCGGTATTGCGCAGATCAATATAAAAAGCAGTGGCAAGTATTAACTATTGCGTAGAAATGAATTACCTTGGTGGATCGTTATCTATCCAGTAAATCACATTGTCTTCAATTTGGAAGAACCATGGATCTGTCGTGTTACTGCGGATGACTACGCGATCTTGGCCGTCGTAGTTGGAACATTCTACAACGTCGTTAGCTGCAATGCAACGGTATTTTGATAGAGTACACGCATGCACGCCATGTACGCCCACGCCCGTAGGTAAACAGACATACAGATACGAAGGCAAGCAAGCAGGCACGCACGCACGCACGCACGCACGCACGCACGCACGCACGCACGCACGCACGCACGCACGCACGCACGCACAGACACATGACGAAACTGATGTATCTGGTGGTGCGGGC
>SDWI01001319.1:20563-33887 GCA_009193005.1 Lamellibrachia luymesi
GGTGAACGAGGATGAGCCGAGTCCTGCAGCAGTACAACGACTTGACGGACAGACGCGTCAAAGCACCGACTCGCGGGGTCGTGGTGAACGAGGATGAGCCGAGTCCTGCAGCAGTACAACGACTTGACGGACAGACGCGTCAAAGCACCGACTCGCGTGGTCGTGGTGAACGAGGATGAGCCGAGTCTTGCAGCGGTACAACGACTTGACGGACATACGCGTCAAAGCACCGACTCGCGAGGTCGTGATGAACGAGGATGAGCCGAGTCCTGCAGCAGCGGCGGCGGCTGCACAAGTAGAGGCTCCGAGAGACGTCGACGACCTCGGCGCCACCGGTCCCAAGACCGTGCATGTCAAGGCAAAAAAGACGTCGCGTGGACCGATCTAGGCGAGGTGACACACGACGGCGTGCCGGCACCCGGAAGCAACGTGACGGATCTCGTGAACGACCTGTTTAGAAAGAGGAGAAAGAGCGATCCTGTAGGATGGCAAATGTTTGCACAGCAGCTCAGACGCATCAACCTACCTATGGAGTTGATCAGTAACGTCGATAGGCGACGCTACCTACGCCAGACGACGGTAACAGCTACTCCGCTAAAGCGTTCAAGGATACCGCGTTGGACCCCCTCGGCCGTCGAAAAGTGGAACAGTCGAAAGGACCTTCATAACGTCGTAGGTTTCGGTCATTGAGTGGTTGGGAGTCGTACTAAAGGAGATATGAATCAAGTCGACGGTACTGTGCGTGATGACCTATCCACAGGATGCGTCGTCGCGTTAATTTGCGCTACGGTTCTAGTCGACTGTCGCTCTGCAGTCATCGTCGTTGTCGTCACTTGTCGTCAAACATCATGTTGTGGAGTCAACGACGCAACGACGGAAGTCTTTGGATCTTTAGATGTCGTTCTCACGAGCAGTAGTCCGTAGCCAGACATTTTTAGACGACCCCTGACACTCATGAATTGTTATTTAATAACACAATAATAAGGTCTACGTAGAGGGATCGTCTCCAAAAAGACCCCTCGTCGGGGATCGTCTGCATCATCATAACGTCATTCGTTCCGTTGTTAGGCAACCAGGGACGTCACGGCACGGGATTGGCTAAAAGTTCAGGGACCATCTCAATTCTTATGAATAACTAATTTATTTTAACACGGGGAAGATAGGACTTGCTCCTGCTCCAGCTCCTGCTCAGTGAGGATCGAAATCCCCAATATAACTACTGATATCACATATAATAAATGTTTAGCCTTCAGGCTGAAAAGTGCTATGGTGACGATGGTTCCACGAGCACACGACCCCGCCACTCCCGCTACTGTTGTGTCTTTAACAAGGGAAGATGTCCCAAACGGGAATGTCGCTGTGTACACGGATGTTCCTTTTGCAGAACGGAAGGTCACAGTCAGCTCGTCTGCAGGTCCAGGCCTTCTTACAGCAAAACATAATACAAAGCCCCGCCAAAAACAGCTTGAAATAGCCACAGCGGCCAGGAACGATGTCATGAGCCGGTCTGCACCAATGATGAGTGGTCATGTTATACCAACACCAATAAAGCCTAATGTTTTGTATGTTCTGTTTGAGGGATACGACAAGAACAAAACCTACACTTGAGTTGCAGGTTTCACTGTGAGTTTTCGTAACCCTTCCACTGTCCTATTAGATCCACCTAAACATGACTATAAAAATCACAAATCTTTCCTGGATAACCTGGGCATTGTACAACAGAAGCTGGAAGAAGAAAAACTATGCAAATAATTGCGGGTCCTTTTACACAGATCCCCTTCAAAACATGGTTCACTCGCATTTAGGCTTAGTTCTTAAGAAAGAGCCAGTCGGATTTTGACTCAAGTATGATCTTAGCTTCCCCAGAACAAATTCTGTTAATTCCCACATTTTTTCCGAATTTACTACTATTGCCTTTCAAATGCTAGATGATTGTGTTGAACAACTGGTGCTTTTGGGCAAGGGAGGGTTCATCGCAAAATCTGACTTGTATTCTGCATAATCCCTGTCTCACCCCTTGATTACAGATTGTTAGGTTTCAAACTTCATGGACTGAAGTATTTTGACCTTTGAGCTTCTGTCACATGCCCTGCAATGGATTAGCCAGCAAAAGTTTCAAGTGTCAAGTATGAGCCATATTTTTGATGATTTCAAAATATTTGGCAAAACACAGACAAGACAAAACAAGAAAATACAATGCTCTCTTCTACAACAGTCACACTTAAAGGTACTGAAGTTGACACCTTGAATCAAACACTTACGTTACCTATGAACAAGGTGACAACCCTTCGCCAGAAACTGATAGGCATAGCCAAAAGAAAACACATTTTGAAAGAAATACAATCTTTGATCGGCTCCCTTAATTTTGCATGTAGTGCCAAAGCTCCAGGTGGTGCATTGCTGCGACACCTCATTGGTCTGACTAGAGGCTGCAGCAGAGCCAAACATCGTGTTAGTTTGATGATAGAAACTCGCAAGGACATTTCCGCATGACTTGGATTCCTGGATTGAATGGACTTGTTTACCTATTACATGGGCATCATCGGATGTGCTACATCTCACCACAGATGCAAGTGGGTTTGCATACGGTGCTGTCATGGGTGACTCTTGGTTACATACGGTGCTGTCATGGGTGACTCGTGGTTACATACGGTGCTGTCATGGGTGACTCGTGGTTACATACGGTGCTGTCATGGGTGACGCGTGGTTACATACGGTGCTGTTATGGGTGACTCGTGGTTACATACGGTGCTGTCATGGGTGACTCGTGGTTACATACGGTGCTGTCATGGGTGACTCGTGGTTACATACGGTGCTGTCATGGGTGACTCGTGGTTACACGGCAGTTGTCCCCCTTCCTGGCACTCAGAACACATCTCACTAAGATAACTCCTACCAATCGTAGTGGCTGTCAGGTGCTGGGGGCCAGTATTGAAAACGAGTGTTGTTCTTTTCAGACAATACAGTAGTTGTGGCGGTGATCAACAGGCAGACAGCCAGGGATCTACAGCTAATGTGTTTGGACCGCCAACTGGTTGTTGCTTGTCTATTATATAATATCTGCTTTCGTGCCAAGCACATCCCGGGGAAGAACAATATTGTTGCGGATTTTATCTCGCGGTTACAGGTCGAACGCGCACGCGTGATTCAACCCAGCCTGGAGGACCAACCAACACCGGTTCCCACTCATTGACTTCCCTCGCACACAGCGCCTTGAACACCATGGGAAAGGGCCCGCAATTATCTTTCCTTTGCAAAGAGCAGTGCCAACCGATACGAACACAACTGGGCAAGTTGTGTAACTTTTGTGAAGAAATTATATAGAAAGAGGCACTACTTGCCTGCCTCCTCGAAAACAGTCATCGTTTTTGTGTAATACCCAAAAAACGAAGGGAAGGCACCCAGTACCATAATAACCTGAATACCTCCCATTGTGGAACGACACAAAGCATGTCGCTATCCAAACCCCACGTCTGACTACTTGGTCATAAGGACTCACATCCTCAGGTTGACCACGCCACCGCTTTTGCTTGCTGGATTTGTCCCTCGTCATTTAATCAGTTCCACTTTCAAAATGCTATCTTCACAACATTGTCTTGTTGCGCCCAATGTTTAGTTGGAAGTTCTTCGGCTTTCTAAGGGTAGGTGAGGTAATAGATAGCACCCACAACCTCTTCGTGTCCCAGTGCCTCATCAAACCCTTTAAATTACTTCTGAGTTTCCGATCATTCAAACACAATGCTGGTCGTTATTTCAACGTGGATGTTCTCCCCACATGCTCTTCCTCACCGTAGGATGTTAGATTATACCACATTGAGAGGTTATTTAAAAGTGGATGTTCTTCCCACAGGCTCGTCCTTACCGTAGGATGTTAGATTATATCACATTGAGAGGTTATTTAAATGTGGATGTTCTTCCCACAGGCTTGTCCTTACCGTAGGATGTTAGATTATATCACATTGAGAGGTTATTTCAACGTGGATGTTCTCCCCACATGCTCTTCCTTACCGTAGGATGTTAGATTATATCACATTGAGAGGTTATTTCAACGTGGATGTTCTCCCCACAGGCTCGTCCTTACCGTAGGATGTTAGATTATATCACATTGAGAGGTTATTTCAACGTGGATGTTCTCCCCACAGGCTCGTCCTCACCGTAGGATGTTAGATTATATCACATTGAGTGGACACGATCAGGGCCCTCTTTTCCGCTATACTAATAAGTTGCCAGTTCAGAAAACTGCATTGATGAAGTATCTCAAGGAAGTCATTGTGCACACAGGCTTGGTGGGTAAGAACATCTCGCCGCACAGTTTCAGAAATGGTACAGCCACTTGGGCTGCAAAGTTAGGTTTCTCTTATCAGCACATTTAAGCCACTGGGCGCTAGCATTCTTTCTCCTACCGGAAGTATATCCGGGTAGAATCAATATCCAGCAAGCCGTCCGAATAAAGGTGACCAGTCACTGTTTAAACCTACCTAATGCTCCTACTATCTGTGTTTCATTTCTGTGCCGGCGATGCTACATTGCAGGGAAAACGAGCGTGCCCAATGAGTTCGAACAAAAACAGTTGAACATGAATCGGAACGACGCGCATTGAGGCCGAACAACACTGTCAACAACGCGAAAGTCGGGCTTCTTACCCCTCGGTTTGGAGGAAGGACGATCGTGAGGCGACTCACCTCTCTGTTGGTGGAGGTATGGTCATAAGGCGACATATTCCTCTTTTCGTGGGGGGAGCGGCGGTCGTGGAACAACCTTTCCCTCTGGTGGTGGCGAAGCAGAAGACAACATCCATATGACATTTGTATGGCCAAGATACGTTAGTGAGACGGCCTGTCCCTCTGTTGGCGGGGGCCTGTCGTGAGACGGCCTGTCCCTCTGTTGGCGGGGGCCTGTCGTGAGACGGCCTGTCCCTCTGTTGGCGGGGGCCTGTCGTGAGACAGCCTATCCCTCTGTTGGCGGGGGCCTGTCGTGAGGCGACTGATCCCTCCGTTGGCTGGGGGGAGGGGGGTGCTTCCGTCAGGCGACTTATCTCTCTGTGGGCAGGGGGACGGTCGTCGGATGACATGTTCCTAGCCAACTGAGAGTCACTACGTGAGACGTTGTTAATCTTAATGTTAAACTCCCCTTGTTGTGGTGTGTACGCTGTGTGTCTGGCACACTGCAAGCAGCGTCGCTTATTTCATATTTTTCCCTTGTATTTCATATGTTGGAATTTTATTTAGCAGCAGCTACGTTGTTTTGGTCAATTTAATGTTGCAAACCAGTCTCGACTGTTTCGTAAAGTTATTTATATTAAATAGTGACATGTTCCAGTTTGTGTCTGTTCATTCATTGTTATTGTGTTGTACTTATTGGCTGTGCACACTGTGTTGTAGACGTAGTATTTTCAAATCAGTGTTATTGTGATGTACTGCTTGGCTGTCCGCACTGTGTTGTGGGCGCATTATGTTCAAGTCTGTGTTATTGTGATGTACGTCTTGGCTGTGCACACTGTGTTTTAGGCGCAGTATGTTCAAGGCAGTGTTATTGTGATGTACTCCTTGGCTGCGCACATTGTGATGTAGACGCAGTATGTTCAAGTCAGTGTTATTGTGATTTAATTCGTGGCTGTGCACACTGTGTGTAGGTGCAGTATGTTCAAATCAGTGAACACAGTGGCAATCCTTGTCCTGTCATTACCAATGAAAATAAATTGGACAGATTTTCCATTTTTATACCCTACATGGTTCCTGTGTTTCTCACACGAACACAGAAAGGGCTGCATAGGCACATAAAATAAATGTTTGGCCTTCAGGCTGAAAAATGCTGAGTCGCCGAAGCAGAAGCGGCTATTTAGGCGCAGTATAACAACCTGCTTTCCCGGCATATTGCTACAGCGCTTAATTAGACTGGCCTGGACAAGTTAATCAGTCACGTGATGTATGCACAACATCCTATTGGCCAGTGGTGTGCGCGGGAAACACTGCGGGAAGAAAGCCGGAGAAGGTGTGTTTCAAGTCATTGCTTCATTGCGGCAATCGATCTTTAGCTAGGAATTGTTCCTGACTTTGAGAACAAATTTGATTCCCGCCATATGTCCCAATATATCAGTTAACCTGTGTGGTTATTCATTGCAATATTATGTGGCGACCTTACATGATTTATGTGGCGACCTTACATGATTTATGTGGCGACCTTACATGATTTATGTGGCGACTTTACATGATTTATGTGGCGACCTGCCTTACATGATTTATGTGGCGACCTTACATGATTTATGTGGCGACCTTACATGATTTATGTGGCGACCTGCCTTACATGATTTATGTGGCGACCTTACATGATTTATGTGGCGACCTTACATGATTTATGTGGCGACCTTACATGATTTATGTGGCGACCTTACATGATTTATCTCTCAATATTTATCAAGAGTGGTTGAGTAGCACATCTAGGGAGTTATGTTGTTTGGAATGACAATGTAACAGGGATTACTATTAGATTATTATTACCCGCTTCTTTGTTTTGAATGGAAGCATAGTCTGACTGGTACTATGATTGTGTAATCTATGCTAATGGATCTTTTTCCCTTTCCCTATTTAGGTTAAGGGGGACTGCTCCCGCCGCTTGTGTATATTGAAGTGTAATTGGTATCGCTGATACTTTGCTTGCGCAATCTGTATTTATGGATTTTTTCCGTTATATTTCATTTGCTGGAACCTTGTCTACAGCAACATGCGTTTTTGGACAGAAATTCAGGTGCCAACAGTTTTTGTTTGTTTGTTCGCTATTGTAAAGGGTGATTGCTACACCCGATTTGTTTGTATTGAATTGTAAATAGTATCGCTTGTACTATGGTTGGGCACTTTGTATGAATGGGTCTTTTACCTTGTATTTCATATGCTGGAACCTTGGTGAGCAGCAACAAGGATTTGTTTGTCAATTTAAACTTGTAAACCTGTATTAACTGTTTGTTAACATTATTTATGCTAACTTGTGACATGTACTAGCTTGTGTCTGTATATTCAGTGTTATTGTGATGCACTTCTTGGCTGTGCACACTGTGTTGTAGACGTAGTATGTTCAAGTCAGTGTTATTGTGATGCACGACTTGGCTGTGCACACTGCGTTGTAGACGTAGTATGTTCAAGTCAGTGTTATTGTGATGCACGTCTTGGCTGTGCACACTGTGTTGTAGACGCAGTATGTTCAAGTCATTGTTATTGTGATGCATGTCTTGGCTGTGCACACTGTGTTGTAGACGCAGTATGTTCAAGTCAGTGTTATTGTGATGCACTTCTTGGCTGTGCACACTGTGTTGTAGACGTAGTATGTTCAAGTCAGTGTTATTGTGATGCACGTCTTGGCTGTGCACACTGTGTTGTAGACGCAGTATGTTCAAGTCAGTGTGCACACTGGCAATCCTTGTCCTTTCATAGTCAGTGAACATACATTTGACAGATTGCCCATTTTGTCAACCTACATTGTAGTTGTGTTTCTCACACAAACAGAGAAAGATCTGTAAAGGCACACAAAATAGCTTTGTCTGTGTAGATACAGCTATATTCGTTTCATCACGTAGACTAACTTATTTGATGTGTCGTTCGTTCTCCCGTCGGAGTTGTGCGGCAAAGCGATCGATATAATACAATTATAGTATTGCATTTATCAACATAAACGTGATATATCACCAGCATTGTCTTTGATGGCATTATAATATTGCAAAGAAAACTGCTAAATGCGCTCAAAGGCCTATTAGGCGAGGCAGTCAACCGACGTATCAACCTTTACCAACTCAACATTAGCGTAATTGCAAGTGTATAACTGCAATTCAAGGGGCTTAACAAACACATCTTGGTCGAAGATATTGTTCTTCATATAATACTTACTAATGAATACTGGGCAGACAAAGATAACACATATGCCGAGTTGAGACTGACGTGTCACATGTTATATGTATGTTTCAAGCTTTGACGTCAAAGGATGGCGATGGAGCCTCTTCTGGTGCTAGATTCCGAGAAATGACATTGGTGGGTCGGAATGGGTTGGCTATTGGTCGGCGAAATAAGTCGCAATAGGTCGGCGAAACATGGGCAATTTCGTTCTCCCTATTTTGACTGCGTTTTTCGGAAGAGACAAAAAACAGGTGTTTATGTCAGGGGAAGTATAACAGCACACAGCTTGTAGATGTGTTACATGACTTGGACTCACTCACTATAGAGAAGGAAAACTATTAAACTGTCGTGCAGAATAGCCAAAGATCAAAGAGCAATGGTGGCTGCTTACAATGCATTAGTGTTCATTCCTGAGTACTGAATTGGAGTTCGACTCCAGTGACTGATATCAGTGACTGAGTGAGTGAGTGAGTGAGTTGCGTGCGTGCGTGCGTGCATGGGTGGGTAGATGGGTGGTGACTGAGTGCGTGAGAGAGTCGAGAATGGGGGTTCTCATGATGCGGCCGTATATTCGTTTACTTATGATGCTATGATAGGTACATGATCAAATTTCAACATACACAGTATATAGTTACATATTTTCTCTGACACACAAGCGTGTAACGATATGGTGGCAGCACCAAATGTATTATCCTGTGCTTCTCCCGGCAGAACATTAATAGAACCCACAATACCTGTGTTGGTGGTGGCCATGGTTGTTTCCTGACTGCATGATGCGGCCGCAGCAGCAACATTTGCTGCATTCGGCAGAGCCGCCTGCAACAACTCTCGTATCTCACCCAACTCTCGCCGCATCTCGCGCCCGAGCTGTTCGGTTGCACTAATGCGCACTAATGCGCTCTCCAGTCCACAACGCGCCGTATTCGTAGCGACAGCCCCCGAGATGCAAGCAGTCGCACTGACCTGCTCCAACCTACGTTCTACCACGTCTCTCTGTGTGGGGACATCTACTGCTGCTCTAGCCCTGGCACTTTGTTGAGCTGACTCCTTAATGGGAGGCATCCTGTAAAATCAAATCAACATTATGTACTGATTATTCCTTACCATTATTATTCCATGTAGATATTATCGGCTGTGCCATCACACCACATTGACCATGCGGCATCATACCACCTTAGGACCACCTTTAGTCAACATCATTATCGGTCAACCACTACCATTATGTGGCACCATTAGACTAAGGACCACCTAAAGTCAACATCATTTTCGGTCAACCCCTACCATTATGTGGCCGCCATTGGACTAAGGACCACGTTTTGCACACCATTCCCATCACTGCAAGGATGTTACAGAGTAATCAGGGAAACGGAGAAGAAATGCCAGTCTCTAGATACGAAGAAAACAGAAACCATGGTCATATCAAAGAACAATTTTATACAAACATGCAAAATTGCTGTCAACGGGATTGTTCATAAACAAGTTTCGTTATTTTTGATCATCAATAACTGCTGATGGCCGGTACAATGATATCAAGAGACGAATGTGCCAGGCCAGAACATGAAAAACATTTTATCCTAGAAAGGTGTATCACTTGAAGTAAGAACCAATGTTCTGCCATTCAACACAGAGCCCGTTCTTCCATAACATGGTCAATGACTAAATAATTACACATGAACTTAGAACCAAAAGAAACATGTTTTTAGAGGAATGCTTAGAGTATCGTGGATAGAAAAGAAAATTAATGAAGCCATTTTAGGAATAACTGAAAATAAAAGGAAGATCGTGCGCGAAATGAGGAAATGACAAGTAGAATCATCGTCACGACCACGGTTAGTCAATCTCAACCATAACACCGTAAGTTATCACATTTTGTCAATAAATATATTTCCGAGGACCACTGCTGGCCAACCCCTACCATCACGGATACAACATCGCCACAATTAAGAAAGATGGATGATTTACCTTCAATCCGTAGCGTTGGTCGGGTCTTGACAAATGACAACTTCGTGGGTGGGCTGTCAAAAATGTTCACGTGCGATTGGATGCAAAGAAACGTGGATCTCAACAACACTCCAAATCATCGGCCGCTGACTATTGGTTCAACTATTTAATTGCCACAGTGTATCTTGTCGCGTAGGAATTATTAAAATGACTACCCATGATGCCTCTCTTCAATATGGGATGCGTGCAGTAGTGTAACATAAATTGACATTAAGCACTTAAGTTACACAATAAAATATAATATTCACAAACTCATTTCGGTAATGAAACGTTGTTGCATAGAAATAGATAGCCAGCTTGACATTTAGTTCTCGTCCATGTGTGACTAGCAACTGAATACACGAATTCCACATTCGACCCTGGTATGACACTACTTGCGAAAATGCAGCGTCAGCAGAATACAGTGTACACATCACACCCGTTCCGGAAGAGCTACACTGGTTTCTAGTCCACTGCCGTATACAGTAGAAGATCCTTTCTCACACCTTCGGTGATATCCACCACCAAACATCGGAATAGCTCAGTGGCATGCTGTTCGTGTACAGACTAAGTGATCCCCCAGTAAATTGTTATGCTGGAACATTACATAACAGCAACAAGGGTTGTTTTGGTCACACTTTTAATGCTAACATTTTCTAGTTTGTCTTCTACACTGATGTAATTATCCAGACAATTTATTTCTGACTGTGAACCCTGGAGGCATTTTACGTTTAATGCGGTGTGCACAGTGGCAATTACGTTGAAATAATTTCAAATAAATTGGATTAATTGCCCATTTTCAACCTACACAGGAGTTGCCACGAACACGAACAACTACGTACGGCGACCGCACGTTTACTAACGCAGCGGCGTCACTGTGGAACAGTTTCCTTCTAGTCCATGACTTTTAGGCTAAAATACCATCGAACCTAAAGGTCGTAAATATAAAGCTCATTTTTGCACCACAAATCCCTGAAAGTGTGTTAAGTAACTTACTAAAAGTCCCCAATAATTATCCTTGAGCTAACCGCATAATTCAAGATAGCGTCCGAGAGGCCGGTAACTCGTGCTTAACTATAACTTCTTAATCAATAGAACTAGAAAGCAAATGTTGGTGTCTACGGTGGGGTTTTCAACCTTGCTCGATTTAATTAACACCACTAAAGCATCACGCAGTCACCAGAACATGCATGTATTTAGTTTTGTTTGATATAATCGGGTGCAAAGCCACAGGAAAAGAATAGTTTGTTTTTGAAGGTTCAAATTCCTTTAATAATGTTACTGTTTTCTATAGATGCTCTTAACGGAGTTGACACAAGTCACCAAAAGAGTCTGCTCTGGACTCGCAGGACCACACTCTTTCATTGAGCACACATGTCCAAGAGATGTTAGATGAGACTGCTGGGAGGAGCAGAACTGCCAAGCTGTGGGTGCAGGATATCAAGTTGGTCGGCCTTCTCAAGCTCTTCATATTCTCCACGTGCATCGGCAACTTTGTTTTGCAGCTGGCTTGTATAGCGGAAATTATTCCAGTATTCAACGCCGCTGGCCACTTCGCCTATGCCAAATGTACCCGTCTCTATCTTCAGCAAATGAGGAAACTGAAGCAGGTGATGATTGAAAAGCTGAGTTTAAGACGTTTGCTGTGAAGGAGATGTTCGTTGCTAGGAGGTCAGATCATTTCTATGGCGGTAACTTCATAGTAGTCGCGGCTCCTAACGTCAACTGTGATGACACTTTTGAAGTGTCATCACAGCCCCCGGCTCCATTTCAGCATGGTCTGCTCAGAAAGAATAACAAGAGTGATATGTCCATCGCCCTGAAAGAATCTGTCGAGGAACGTAGTCTGACTACTTCTGACAACATCACTGTGGTGACTGATGGTGGTCATTTGCTGAACACCATCAAGTGGCCGACTGACGCCACCTGTCTGCACCCAGTTCACAAATATGCCAGTCATCGTGGTGTTTGACGGCTATGACTCGGCTGCGACTTCCACAAAGAACACTGACCACCAGCGTTGCTCGCAGAAAAGAGTTTCGCGTGATATCCTGTTCGATGCCAGCATGAAGCCGTTCGTCTCTCAGCACAGCTATCTCAGGAACCCAACCAACAAGACACGCATTAGCTTCATCATTACACAGTGTGTTACAAACGATTGTGTCCACTGTAGGCAGGCCGAAGGGGACGCGGACAGGCTTATTGTCTCAACAGTCCTGGAAATATCCAATCCAGTTCTTATTGTTGCCACCGACACTGACATCCTGGTAATGTTGGTCAACCAGGCGAGTGGCATGCATGGTGGTGTGTACATGAGGTCCGATTTAATGTGTCAATGTGCTATATATCCAGGAAAAGATCGACACTGTTAAGACCCACCTGTTCTTCGTCCGTGTTGCATAAGATGATGGATGACTTAGAAAACGTTGGCTACCTGGAGGTTTTCAATCGCATTGACATCACAAAGGAAGACATCGCAGTAGCTGGTAAACAGTTCCTGATAACCTTGTATGAAGATAATTGGAAGAACACACTGGATACTCTGATATATAAGGTAAATCCTTATTATACCTGAATGAATATTGGTTATAAACAGGTATGTTCTTATGTAGTCTTTGGGATTGCTCAGTGCTTTATACTTACACGTTTATCCATTATTCACCCATGGTACCCAATGCAACATGTGTCTGTGATTTTTTGCAAATGTTTCTGACAGCTCTATGGGAGAGCCATCAAGAAGTACAAATTGTCTTCAGGCTCAGATTGGAGACACTGCCGGCAACAACTGCTGCTGCCCGGCAGAATTCCTTCCGCACCTATCACACTGTGCAGCAATGGAGTGGAAACACCCTGCCTCCCACTGACTGGGTAGTTTTAACAGTTCTAATCCTACATACAGCTCTACTAAATTGGATTAATTTGAATCTTGGTTCTAACTGGGGAGCCAAAGGTGTATTCGGTTACATGGTTTTGTCCGGGTTCTACAGGGCCGGTCACTGGAGGGTGGACAACTGGGCTCTGTAGCAAGCGAGAGAGCCCCAGCCCCAAGCAAGCTCCTCCGCATAGTGTCGTTTGGATGCACAGACCAATGTGGGAAAGCATGCGGGTGTCGGAAGGTGGGGCTATTTTGCACTGCCATCTTTGCATTCTGCAGTGGAGAGTCATGCACAAACACCTTCACACAGGATGAATCATAGGCCTGGGGTTGGTGCAATTGGTTTTGAATAAAATAAGTTTGTTTATATCAGAGTATATCATGCTGACTAGGCCTATTATTTTATTATCTAGTGTCGTAATGAAACAATTAGCATTTGAACCTTTATTCGCCTTTTACCTATACATTTTACAATGAACAAGGTGTTCTGGTGATTCTATGATATTTTAACCGTGTTCATTGGGTAGAGCATGATTGAAAACCCATGTATATGTATGTATGTATGTATATATATATATATATATATATA
>SDWI01001319.1:36073-47045 GCA_009193005.1 Lamellibrachia luymesi
TGTCCTTCACTTCCATCACATACATTACATTAATCACATCCAGTCCTTCCATCCATCACATCCATTCCGTCCACCCAACAACGATTGTCTTAATTCTTAATTGTATATTCATATATTAGTTTTTTATGTATTTTGGCACTGACAACAAGTGATCGCGTGTTCGAAGTGTTCTAAATACAAATATTACATTGCATTGTTCTCCTCAGGCAGGTTTCTCTCATTATTGAGGCAAGTAGAAGAATCACCTGACATGGTCATTTTCTACCGACGTTTACCCATTCACAAATCCCTTGACTAAGGCTGTCGTTGGAGTTCCACTTCAATTTCTGATGCCTTTCGTGCAATGTTTTTCCACCAACTCGGTGTATTGCCGCCTCAAGACTCACTACAAAGCTCAGTCCAGCCCAGTACACTCCTCTATGTTATCGTCCCAACTCTTCTTCCACAGAAGTAGTCGCGTCAATTTTTACCCGGCCGGTTTCACTGCTTGTCAGGTTGTTAAAATGTACCGCAAAATGAGTATCCATTAGGATATTGGACAATCACTTAACGGTGAATAATTAATGTCGAAAATGTTTCATTACATCGCTGTTATTGTTATATTGTATCCCGTGTGCATGACGAACGTAGCAAGCCATTCATGCGCATGCACGTCAGTAGCGTTGTTCGCTCCACTCAGCACTAAACTCAAATGTCAGGTTTTGTTTCTTTCACTGCGTAGGAAAAACGATTTGTCATGACAATTTACTGTATGCGTGACATCGATACAATGGAACAGCCACTCTAATTATATTGGGCGTTAACTAATACGTGTAACGTCTAAATGTCACAGCGTTGTTGCGCGTCCTATGTGTTGTATTCCTTTGATTCTCCACACAGTCGATACATTACTGTTAATAACATTTCGGAATAGAAATGATATCCAACGTGTCGGGATACAAGTACGTACAAAAGTTATTGAAGACGATTGGACCAACAATACTTTTAGTTCATTAATCTAACACATGATAGTTAAAGTTATATGAGGAGTGTAATATATACAAGGAATCTCACGACATTGTTGCGACACGAAAATAATAATAAGTAATAAGTACAAGGAATCGTAATTGTCCAAATGTGCTATTATCTTATCAAATCAAGAAGCTTCTATGTGTTTTGACAATCTGAGTAGTAAGCCCGGTTTATGCTTTGTTTATGTTTATACACACACACACACACACACACACACACACACACACACACACACACACACACACACACACACACACACACACACACACACACAAACACACTCACACAAACACACATATAAACCGGGCTTACTACTCAGATTATCAAAAAACATACAAGCTTCTTGATTTGATAAGATAATAGCACAGTTGGACAAATACGATTCCTTGTACTTATTACTTATTATTATTTCGTGTTGCAACAATGTCGTGAGATAATATATCACAACATTGTTGCAACAAACCAGACCAAACTGCGTATGACAGGCACGCCTAGACATTTTTTGTTCTGTATTATAATTAAATGGCAAAACCTATCTGACTGACGTTGCGAGTCCTGGCGATCAACAGTACGTTTTATCGAAACATCTACTCACGTTTTGCTGTGTGGAAGGGCGAGGGCTTTCTGATTACATCAATGGACCATTCCCTCGTACACACGCTCGCACGCAGGCACACACACACACACACACGCGATGGATGGGATGGATGTAATGGATGTGACGGATGCGATAGTTGTGATGAGTGGGATGGATGTGATGGGTTGTATGGGCGGAATGAGTGGGTTTTGTGGGATTGTTGGGATGGGTGGGATGGCTGCAATTGGTGGGATGGTTGGCATAGTAAGGATGAGTGCAGGTCAAGTTAATATATACACGGGCAAAGGACGGAATATAAGTCAAAGTGTTACGCATGTGCTCCCTATGGTCAGTTCTGGTAAAATACAGGTCAAGTTATTAAATATTTGGTCGAGAGGGGCGCTTCTTGGGTTGAATATAGGTCAAAGTATTACGTTTGTGCTCGCTAGGAGCACTAAATGGTTGACCTTGACGGGTAGGTGCATAATTACAACAACACCATAATGTTACTTGAAATATTACAAGTATAAAGAAAATGATAGATAAATGTAACACATTTAAAGAAAATGCCACTGAAATTACGTTTTGTTACTATGCTACTTTTGCTGTTTTGCTGTTTCGCTGTTTCGTTCTTATGTTGTTGTTTCATTCGTTGCATAAAGATGCTTCTTGGGTGGAACATAGCTCATTATATTACTTGTATTGTCAATGGACGCCCTTCTTTGGAGAAGAGTAGAGGTCACGCTATTACATATACGGTCACAAGCAGGCAGTATTCGGCAGTTCTTGAGATAAATGTAGGTCAGAGTATTATGTTTGTTCTCGCTACGGGGGTAGTTCTTGAGAAAGATATGGTTCAAGTTATTGCGTTTGTGCTCGCTAGGAGGCAGTTCTTGGGGGGTGTGGGTCAAGTTAATACATACACGGTTACTAGGAGGAAGGTATATAGGGAAACAGTTTACATATTTGGCCACTAGGAGGCAGTTCTTAGGAGAAACATTGGTCAAATTGTTACGTTTGTGCTCGCTAGGGGCAGTTCTTTGAATAAACATAGGTCGAGTTATTAAATATTTGGTCGACAGAGGCGCTTCTTGGAATGAACAGAGGTCAAGTGAATGACGTCATTGGCCCCGGGCGCCACATGCCACATGTTACATAACAGTTGGTTTGCGACACAGCGCGGAGAAGAGTTTCCATTTTGACGGAAATCATGTATCCGCCCATATTCTGGGCGCATACATAATTACCTAATTATGATGTCATCCGGGTATTTGATTAATTGACAAAATAAGAGTTGAAAAAATAAGAGGTTTTATCAGTTAATACGATGCAATTATAATTAAACTTAAACATTGATTATATTGACACAAATCTCCGACTAAATCACACAAAAAATATTGTTGTGTAGCATCTCGATAATGACGCTGATTGGCTGCTAGCACTTCACGCCAACACAAAATTGAGTGGTGACAGTGGGTAACGGCGATACCACGCCTCTACTGCCAGACTCTCTTCTCGGCGGATTCACGAAGCCGAGCGAGAGTCGAATAAGTGAGACTAGCAACGGACGATAATAAACGTTTTAAAGGGCAAATTAGTTCGGTTACTAAGCGTTAGGAGCACTATTTTACGAAAAATATTTCATAGACTATCCGCCATGGGTGCCACTAGTACCAAAGCAGGTCACCAAGTGGCGCTCAGTAATGTCGTCGCTATGCGCCAGGTGGCACCACCGTATGTGGGGAGGTGCCCAGATGTGGCTCCAAGTTCCACATGCCGCATGCGTATCACGTAATCATCCGATACTATTTGCGGCGTTATAGTCCCACCGCTTCTACTCACAATCCGCGTTCTTACTATTCTTCCTGTTAAGCTGAACCGTATCCCAATCTCTTACCACACGACAGTCATCAAACTTCTTTGCTCATGTAATTCGAAGGACCCAGTTGTTCTCGCAAACGTGTAGCTCTGTTGGTGTTGCATTGTCAGTGCCGCCGTCTCAAGACCACATAAGCGTGCCGGCGTTACACACGCACTCATAATTATGACTTTCAACTATTGTGATATTTATCTGTCTGACATGTTTTTTGTCTTCTGTAAACATTGGTAAACCACTGTATGCGATACATTACCTTATACGCAATATGACAAACATGGTATACCATAGCTTACCATGGGGTATCACGGTTTACCATGATATACTATGGTATACCAAGTTATATCATGATATATTTTCATAAGAGTTATACCTTTATTATTGGCTTCACGACACATCAATCCTCCTTCTGTGCATGATGGATTAGATTTATGCTAACAAATACCATAGGATAAATAATACACATATCAATTTGTTTGATTCAGAAATGTGTCGGAATTTATGCAGATAATTTTGTTAACGATTTAATTATAAATGTGATAATAAGATGAAAAGACAACACATCAAGGTGTGAGACGCATTCATAGGTTGGGCTTGTGTTGGTACTCGCAGCCATTCGTCGGTTGACTATTGATATTCTAGGAGATAAACCTGCCGCCACCACACGGTGACTGTGTGAGGCACCAACAACTGCGCTACTTCAGTCGTTACTCGCAGGCAGCCTGCTACAGGGAATGCGTCACTGACTTCCATATCGACAAATGTTGCTGCAAAGATTAATATATGCCGCATTTCGCCTATCCAGGTTATTAATTCATTATGATGTGCTATGATTACAAAAACAAACACTTCCAACTACAATTAAGAATATCCCGTCAGTTATTTACTAGGAAAACCTTGTTTAACACACAGCATATTACTTTTAGGTGCCACGCTATTGTTACTGTTAGACAACCCTACGTCATGAGTGGCTAAGTCTACCAAAATTCGCTCGCAAAATGGAAATATATTTTTACAGCCTGTTCCGGTTTCCCGCTTCCGGTTCGTTTCAACATCCGAGGCCAACTGCACACCTATAATATTATATATATATATATATATATATATATATATACACACACACACACACATATATAAAATCGTTCCTGTTGAATTATACGAAGTGGTGGCGTGTCCGAGCGGAAGTATCACCGTTTGCAAGTTAACTTAAATACTGTTACATTCCAAATAATAAATATTGAAATATGCGTAGGTCCTGCATGTGATGTACGGCTATTTAGATTTAGATTTAGTATTTAGATTAAAAATGTCAGCCTATACGGTCTTATTCGGGTCTGCACGCATATACGTTTTTATTGGGGTCTATACGGATATTTATAATTATATGCATCACAGATACGATGTTCTGAGGGCGATAAAACCCCATTTAGAAAGATCGCCGGCATACCATATGCCACTGTTTCGCGGGCAAAAGTTGAACTTTGTGAAAAGGCTGAACTTTGCCAGTTCACGTAACGCGATGCAACCACACACCCCTTAGTGTTGCCCTTAGTGATGTAAACAGTCAAACACCTTGGGCGAGGCCGCTGGGGTGCCAGTGCTGTACCACCAGCCTGTGGCCCGTGATTGGGTCACTCCATTTGTGTAATTAGAGGTGGCAGGCTTGGAGGAATAACCTTCATTATCTTAAAAAGTAATAGAATTTGATGTAGTTTGCGCCAATATGAAACTAACAAATATAGCTATATTACATTCTCTGCAATGTACTTGCTAATTGCAACAAATAAAGGTGTATAATTGAAAGTTAGTTGGCAGTCAGTGTCCTGCCAGCTGCTACAATGAATGGTGTATATAAATAACGCAGTCAGTGGTGTCTCAGATTGTGGGTTGTGTTGCTACAGAGCCAAAACAATAAAGGCAGTAGTTTTTACTTTTAAATAAAATAAATATTTTGTTTGAAATTTTGAAGAGACTGTAGTGGTAGAAATATGTTTATGTAGAGAAGAATACCAAATAGCTAAGCTATCATTTGTAATCTTACATATATAAATTTGTTTCAATAATATAATCATCAGACAACAAATTAGTTTGTTCCATTTTAAATAGTGATATCAAGTGGGATTCCAGAATTAGGTATAACTGGGTAAATTCTCTATATGTGTATTATATAAATTATATTTGTAAGTTAGATAATCGAGTGTGGATAAGTACTAATGTAAGTTCATGTCTCTGTAATGAAGTAATGTATATTGTCTATCTCTTATATTGTCAGTTCATTTCCACCAATTCCAACCTGTACAGTAACATCGTTATTATAGTTATACATGTGTCAATTAATATAGCAGTATGTATATTGTTTTTAAGTTAATCATGGCACTATCACGTAGCAAGCAGATGGTAATCATGGCACTATCACGTGGCAAGCAGATTGTAAGTCTACATTAATTCACAGTATTTTCATGTGAACTATGTCTTTCCAAAATACTATGAAATGGATTTGACACAGAACAGGCATTTAAAAGTTTAATTAATTACTGTGTTATTTATGTTGTTTACTTTCATCATAGTAATATTTACTATTATCAAAAAAGTGCCGTTGCAGTAATCCTATGTACATGTAGATGTGTTATAGGCTAGATATAGGCTAGTATTACACCCACAAAGGTATTTATTTATTTATGACTATTAATACACCTACTTACTTATTATTAGTATTCCTGACACATTAACAACTTACCAAGTCATTTGTTTACTGCTTGATTTTCATTAATGACAACATAAGTGAAACATTCCTAGATTTCAGATATAACTAAAATTAATAGGTTTTCGTCATTGTTTATTCCTTAAGAACAACTGTGTGCCGTGTTTTTAAGGAATAGTTTTTTTATGCAATTTGCTATGTTGTAATTATTGTGCTTACAATATAATTACGATGGCATTGTGTGCATATATGTCCTACTTATTTTATGGTGATAATTGAAAATAATGATAACATAATTGTCTAGGTTTAACAAATAAATTACTTATCTATTATTTGTAGGGTACGAACGGTCATGAAGAGAATCGGTTACCCCAGAGGTTGCTGCAGGGAGTAATACAGGCAACAGGCTGGATGACAGTGCAGAGGATGGAGATTTTGTCCCAGGCAATGAGGATATATTGCACACTGATTATAATTGTATATTGATATTTTGCCAACCCTGAACTAAACAATGACACCGCTTTGATACACCTCATATTGCCTTGTATATGTTATTGTGTATGTTATACTGTTATCTTGCAGGTGAGGCTTCAAGAGATTCTTGCGCAAGCACATAGTTTAGCTGTGAGTACAGCTACTACCAGTAGTCTTAGTGCAAACTAGGAAAATAACGAATGCCATTTTATTATATTATACATGACAAGATTAATAAATTACAGTAGGGTAAGCACTATTGAAGTACTGGTTTGTAGAAATAATGTTATGTTAAGTTTTCTTTATTTATACTTTTATCATCTGATTTTGTTACTGAAGTGTCTTTAGAGTTTTGCCAGAATGTATTTGTAACTGTTTTGTTTCTGTGTTGTTTCTATGTAATGCTTGTTGCAGTTGGATATTTCAATAAGCCAAGATGCTTTATCTCTTTGACTTCCGAAACACAATGTATGCAGCACTAAGCGTTGAGCTATATTTAGTATAATCATGCTTTCTCGGCTGTTGGGTCAACTGGATGGATCCCTCACATCCAACATGTTCTCTTCAACTGTCTGTGATATCAAATTTGTCTCCTCTACTTACAAAGTCCTTCCTTTGTATCTACCACCTTCTCCATTACCTGCATGTTCCCTTCATCCGTCTATTGTTTCCACATTGTGTCCAAACATTAACCTTAATATTAAGTATTGTTTCTACAGGCACAAATAAATGTTTTCAAAGCAACTGCTGTGTGATGTGTGCAATGTCACCTTCAAGAAGAAAGGCGGCTTAGTAATGCATATGAGGACTCACGCTGCAACAAGTAATTACAAAAAATATTACATTTCTTACACAGTGCCCCATCCAAATAATTGTTCTAGAGCAGTTTACAATGTTTCATAAAATGTCAAATGTAACAATTGAAAATTTATAAATGCATATATCGATACAGACATATTTAAATGAAAACAATTAAAATTAACTAAAATCACAAGTTGATCAATTAGTAATTAAACTAGACAAATGTAAAATCACAAAGATAAATACCAGTGGCTAAATGTTAAATAATGTTTCTGTAACGAAAATGTGACCCATATATATTAGGGTTTATATAAAAATATTAATAATTTGTTCACTACAATATTCTTTTATTTAAACATTTTTCACCCCAAATATTAACATTGGACTGGTTACATATATTATGCTACAAGCCCTTGTACAAGTTAGCCCACTTGACAAAAAATAGGTTAAAATCTAATAGAATGACAGCTCATTAAATGTTTTCACATTATGGAATGATATTTAAAAACAATGTAATGGACCAATAAAGTTATTCTTACTGTTGAAAGTAGAAACTTAATATTTCAGGAAAAGAACCTTACAAAAGACTCTCAAGACGATGCCCTTACTGTGGAAGTTGCTAGAAGAAACTGACACGACATCTTCGGCAGATGCATACTGGTGAACCTGACGTAGCGAAGATTCTGAGCGAAAATATGTCAAGTCTGTGTAAGCTGAGGGCATTTGCCAAGCTGAGAAATCAAGGCATTGTTCAAGTGAACAAAGAACGATTTGTCAATGACCATCACAATTTCGAGAGAATAAAGAAAGGCCAAGCCAGTGAAACTGTGCACTGCACTGTATGTCAAGGAAGCTACACGAAAGAATACTTCTACAGACACAAGAACCGTTGCCACAAAGACGAAGAAACCACAAAGTCACCAATGCCAAGACAAATACCCGTGGGTATATTGTCTAGCTTTTAAGAAAACTCCATTGGGAATACATGCCGGTCAGATGAAACAATTCGACTGATTGGCAAACATATCTGGCGAAAAGACCGCACACAAGTCGATAACCATGACGAAGTCAGAAAGAGTGTCATGGCCGACATGAGAAATCTATCGGCGCTGTTTCTTGATTTCAAGAAACACCAAGAAGGACCAAAGAGCACTGATTCAAAAGCCATGTTCGACAGGGAGAATTGGGGTATTCTCTAGGAAGCAGTTACCACCATGACAACAAAAGAAAAACCTGAAACAGACGAATCACACCTGAAATACGGCCTGAAAAATACATTCTACTACTTGCTAATGAAAACAGCGGATATCCTGCAGGGAGAGGCGTTAACTGTCAAAGGCGATGCAGGCAAGAAGTATGTTGAAAAAATGGGAATTTCATTACCCTGTTAAAACACCACCAAAACTCTGTGTTTGGCGATGCAAAATACTTGATAAATAAGTAAAGACAGGAGCGTCTAAGACTACCAACACGGACGCCTCCAGGTGAAGTCATGGAGACATTGAGAGACTACACTGTTGACAGGATTAAAACCTCGACAGCAATTCACAAAGAGACATAATTAGGAAGACCTGGATTTGTGGAACTGAGAAATTTAGTGTGCTGCAGACTGACTTTATTCAATGCGAGAAGAGGTGGAGAGCCCTCTAGAATGAAAGTTGTACAATGGATAGATCGCCATCAATGGATCGATAACACCGCAATGGGTGAAGTTGATGATGCTTTATGATCCCGAAAGACTGCGTTCCAGCAGTAGAGATTCTCGTGCTCCCATCAATAAGAAATGCTGCTGGTATACTGCAGAGCAACGACTTTCTCTTCCCAAGCATGGGCTCACACTTGCACTGTGGAGGCTGGGATGCAATGCACAAAGTTTGCGAGGCGGCACAAATCACAAGTAACCTGATTAATGCAACGAACTTAATTAATTAATGCACAAAGTTTGCGAGGCGGCACAAATCACAAGTAACCTGATTAATGCAACGAACCAGAGAGGTCGAGCGTCGACAGTATATGCTGGTCTGGATGTCGCCCCCGAAGATCGGGCACAATTCTACTCACATATGGGCCATTCTGAAAAAGTGAATGCGGGAACGTATCAGCGCCCCTTGGCAATAATGACCATAACGAAAGTGGGCAAATATCTCATGGACCTAGATGTATGCACAGACAAGGCAGGACAGGGAGGTTTGTTCTATTAATATATTGGCATCAAATACACATATGCGTGCACACACACACACACACACACACACACACACACACACACACACACACACACACACACACACACACACACACACACACACACACACACACCTACACACAAACACACACATTGAAAAATTATGTTTTAAGGTCCATCAACTAGAAATACTCTTTAACCTTCTTATTTGCAATACAAAACAATTGTAAAGTATAAAAGTATGAACAAATATATATAAACAATTGTATGTGAAAAAATACATGTAATAAGTTTTTTTTGTAGTGGACGCAGTTGATAACACTAAGTAACAGTGTGGAGATGGTGGAATTAAGACGTAATTTCACCTGCGTACTCCATGTCTTAAAATTTATAATTTAGTGACTCCACTATCTCACAATATTTGCACTTTTCATATGATTTTCCAAGTTTACTAAGTAGCGTCTGATAATGATATGTTACAGGTGCACAAAATGTACCAACCGAAGATGATCCATATACATTTGATGGTGATAGTAGTGTACATGATGATAGTAGTGTACATGATTATGAAGATGTTTCAGACAGTAAGGACTATTGCAAGCCCTATACCATATTGATATTTGTGTAGACTATAAAATAAAAGGTAAAACAACATACACAGAACAAATTATATGCCATTACACCTTGTGCATCTTATTTTGTGTGCGTTGCTTTTATATTGCAGGTGAAATTTCAAGAGATGTTAGTACAGGAACATTATTTATTGTGATTATTATACTATGTACTAATATATGATATTAAAACTCTCCATCTTAATGAGTTAAGCAAGATAGGTCAAATAAATAAAAATACGGTACACTCCAATTTTGGAAACTAAGATGTGCAAAGCTACTTGAAAACCACAATACACGTTTCCTTCAAATGTTGTAAGGACAAGTATATCAACGTTTCTTTTATTATCTTATGCTTGTTGCAGTCAGAAGATATATCGATTTTTTTAGGCACTATTTTGAACCCATGTAAGGCTTTATTTGAAGCCTGTGCAGACATTTTAGATTCCCCACAAACCTGGCCACATTGAAGATGTTTAATTTGTTGTTGTTTTCTTGTAGTGGAGACAGTGGAGAACACAGAGAAAGAGCGTGCAGATGAAGGAAACATCAGTGTTGTTTCACCTGGTAAATATGTTGCATGTTTAAATGTTCTATTGGGTATATTGATTATGAGTCTGGTTTATTGCTTGCACAAACACCCACACAGACATGCATTCTGGTATCATCATATGTATAAATAAATAAATAAATAAATAAATAAATAAATATATATATATATATATATATATATATA
>SDWI01001319.1:64897-111706 GCA_009193005.1 Lamellibrachia luymesi
TATATATATATATACATACATACATACATACATACATACATACATACATACATACATACATACATACATATATAGGCAGCAAGAACCATTACATAATATGGATCGACATTGCGAATTAAATTCAAATGTATCGTTATAGGTCTTTGTGAAAAGAAATAACGTGTGGACACAGCTATGATGATATAGAATTATCTACTTATCCTTGACCACTAACAGTGCATAACAGTATATTTTAAAGGGTGTTTTTAATTTACAATAATTAGTTGTTCTGCTCTGACTTTTTAACAACAACGCCGATTCCAAGACTGTATCGTTGATCTGTAAATATCACAACTGAAATTTTCTTAGCTCCTTAGAAGTTTAGCAATGCAAATTAGTCTTACTTAGTAAATCATTGAGAGTGTAGGCCTCAAGCTGCTCGTATTCCTGGACACGCATGTCGCGCATGTAGATATTCAGCTCCAGAAAGTTGCGGCTGGAACAGAAATAGTAGTTGAGTGGTTATGAAAGATAAAGAGAGGGTTCCATGTAGACAGGTAACTAAAAATAGACATTGGGAAAAATCCGGATGAAGTTGCCTGTGTGGGAGTATAGGGAAAGAAGTGTACTATTGCTCACTGGACATCAGCACCCCTGGTGGTTGTAGCTCTACACGAGCATCATCAGCGCTCCCTACCGACGAAAGGACTGGTTAAGAAGTCATCTAAGAGGGGTCTAAGGTCATCCTTTGCGACGTAAATGAGAGGACATTATTTAATCTTTGGAGGAGCCAACGAGGGGTAGCTAGCTCAAAAAAGACGTATATAAGTAGTGTATTCATTTATTTGATATATTAGCAGTGTAGAAACATATAATTAATGAAGAACAAGAAAAGTACATGAGTATTTTTAATCATACAAATACATGTTGTGTGTCATCAGTACTAATTTTAAAAGTTATATATTAATGTTAAATAAGTAACATGAAGGTTATCAGCTTTTCGTGTTCTTGTGCGTGTGTCTTTTATTGTGGCATGTCACAGTCGCACTTGTCTGTCTGCTATGCGCGCGGTGGTATGTATGTAGAGGGGCGGGAGCGACCTATCGTGTCTACAGATCAACTTAGTTAGACGGAGGCGGCGGTCTGCGTCGTACACAGGGACCGGACGCTTGTCAATTCCGACATTATCTATTGTCATGCTTTATGATGTTGCAGAAATGCGCATGCATCGTCACACGCTTTTGTCCAGTCCTCCTACATTTTCTCATGTGCTGACGCATACCCCGTATCGTTCCTGAACTGTATGGCGACATAACGCAAGTCGTACAGCACTGTAGCACACCGGAGACAATAATATCTGCAAAGAAACGAAAACCTAGGTGAGGTGGGTATGAAACGAGAGAATAGCCATAGCCTAGCACGAGAGAACGACTGTATGGAAATTTGGACTCTGTTAGCATCGAGCACAAAGCGAGCACAACCGTTTTTTCATATACAGTCTGATACCAAGACGCACGACGCCGTCTGAAAGTAGGACACACACACCTTTATCTATTATCAGCAAGAGGCAAAGCTATGTATGAAAGTATGATACACAGTCGTATTAAACGGAAAACTAAAAATGTAGTTTTTCAAGAGGAGTATTATATTTACAAACTATGATATATACATACGCTATATAGTATATTGCTAACAGCGACAACGCTATGTATTAAAGGGAAACTATAATATATCTTCTTTGTCAAAGTGTTAAATGTTATAGAATCTTTAAGAGTTACCATTTAACTATTATACACACTATATCTATAGTATAAGGTATATACTTACAAACGATTCATCAAGAAAAAAGGACTGTTCCCCTGTCATTATATATCACCAGCAGATCGGTGAACAGGGCAAAAGATGTTTTTTGCAGCACAGCAGTAGGCAGATTGACCCGAGATGTACAATGGAAGCCATTATACATAAACGACGAGAATGGGCCTCTTATATAGCATTATACAAACAATGCAAACAATCGGCGTAAGCCATACACAACAAAGACATAATAATGTATCGGAAAGAAAGCAGATTGCTGAAGTAAGCCATACGTAGCAATGGTACATGCACCTTAATTAAACGGAAAGCTATAAACGTGTCAGAGAACTGAATTTCCATCAGTGCAGGATCGAAGCGTGGCGCCACTTACTTACAACAGTGGAAGGTTCGTATCAATTTCGAAAGTCTATATTTATGGCGATAATGAGAGAGCAGAAAAAATTCGAGCCACACGGGCTCGACTACAAGCCAAATACCTGAATAAAATGAAGGAATGGAACAAACAGACGCTCTGTGATGTTTGCGCTCGTGAGTATTAAATTCCGAGATACACAACAAGCTCCATTAACGGAATAAGTAAGAAGTCATGAGGTTTTGTTTGGGTCTGCAAAGAATGTACTGCTAGAACAAAATATTATTGGTGAAATTTTCATGCAACTACGACAGTTCTTTCGAAACCAGAGCTCACGAAAAGTGCCCGCACAAGTGTCGCGAGATAATTAGATTAACGACCGGAGGTCATCGAGGGGAACGGACTAGCACATTCCAAACGTGTCCGAACAGGCTCCGCGCAATAACGTTCCGTCACGGCGAGATCACGAGTGGCCGGATCAGCACTGGCAAGCCTTTATAACACTTTATGATCCTCTCACGTCTTCAGAACGAGGTGAGTAACGGTAACTATGTTTTCAGACCGCTAACCATTGTGAACTGCGAAACGCTAGATAAAAACATAGTGTATGCATCGCGTCGCCGTTGTCTGAAATGTGTTCAATTAGACCGAAATTGTTATACGTGTCCCGTCCACCAGTGACAGAGTTTTCTTACCTACGGACTCGCTTTGCACATTCTACTGTCCGATTGGGAGGGGTCAGAAGCGTGGGGTTGTCATTTCGATGAGCTAACGACAAGAGTGCTGGGATTCGATGCAAATACCTACACCGGTCTGACCTCAGACGAGGACCGTTATGCCGCTCAGTCATTTCTCAGTGGTGCCCATGTCATCGCCACAATTAAGAAACGTCGTGTCAGAACTGGAAGTGGTAGGTTCGTAATTATATTTGTAGGAACCGGCCGAAAAAACCCACCAGCGAAGAGGATGTCACGCCCACTCTACCTAACGAAGGGCCGATGTACACCAAAGCCAAAAAGGTGCGGCGATGGATAGATCAAAACGATGATATAATATTCAAGTTAGCAGCACCCAATTACTCCGCTGCATCAATAATTATCCTATCGGACAACGACGATGATACCATGGAGAACGCCACCACCGTAATATTAACAGCCAGCAGCAGTGACATCGACATGGAGGCGACGATGGCCGGCGTAGATAGAATACAAAATCGTACGGAGGCCATGTTAATCCAGCAGGCCTTCGACGTGGAGTCAGACGCGGCCTGCGTCCGTCATGCGTATAATGAGGTGAGTCGTACAGTGAGTCTGTCGGAAGACGAGTATTACTCGCCCTCCAACGGTTTGGTCCAACACATACATGGCTGGACTGTTGTATCTTTGAACGAAAGGTGCGCGTCATTGCAATGGCGGCTCGATATTGCGGAGAAGGTGAAAGAGACAATAAGCAGTCGATGCATAGGTTGGGGGTGATGGTTGTGATAGTGACTAAAAAGTGTCCTTTCTTTCCTTTCTATATATTTGCATCGGTCTGAACATGATAAGAGACGCTTACGAAGACGATGAGTAACCGAATGTGGTGGTGTTGACGGCGGTGTCAAACAAGAAGACTACGCAGCTAAGCGTCAAACGCCTACAAAAAACGTATGATCTGCAACTGTATTAGAAAGAAAGAGATGGCAGTCGACATCACGACCGTCGCCGCCACTATCGCCGCCGCCATCACCACGACCGTCGTCGCCGCCATCACCGTGAAGTGTCACTGACAGCCCAGCATCGCCCTCACCGCCGCTCATGCCACCACGTAAACCACGTGACGTCTTCTGTCCACGATCATCGACAACCCCACCTACGTCGTATGATCCGGCATCACCAAAGCGCGACGGTGACGTCATGGTGGACAGTCCGGCATCACCGTCACCCCCGCCTACGCCGATGACGTACTCACCCCAAACAGCACCATTCACCACGTCATTATTGACTGAGAGTGGCACAGTGTGCGATAATGATGGAAGAAGCCATCACCCATCTGTTCAAGATGGTACCCCGAAACACATCCGAGACAACCCACTGCATATGCAGTTACTTAGCTAACACTGTTACCGTGCCAAAATTGCAGGCCTGCATGACGCAGCAGATCACTTACATAAATCCATGTAGGCTATAACAACTCACAACCGCACGCACTCATGCACACACACACACACGCACGCACGCACACACGCACACACACACACACACACACAAACTCACATAATTTGAACTGTATTATTATTAGAAGACGAACTTTATTATCATTATATATACGTTACTAGAATATTAACTTGATTAGAAGACGAACTCATTGTAGATGGTGAACTGTGTTAGAATATTAATTATATATATATATATATATATATATATATATATATATATAACCTTTAGTATATTAGTTATTTCTTATACGTCATTATTTGTATCATTATTTATAGTCCATACTCTTATTACAATTACGTTGTAGTTGTTATGAATTATTACAGTAACGAAATTGTGTGCATTCTTGTGGTCAATATTTGTTACTCTTCTGTGAATATACCTACTATGAACAGACGACTTGTATGTTAGTATGAAAGATTTTGCCGGGATTACGCTGGATGATCTCTATCGTGTAGAGACCACGTTAGAAACGAATGTGTGCGTGTACAATCTCGTCGAGTAGGAAGAAGAGGGTGGAAAGATGATTGCCGAACTCGTCCGTCGAATGTTGTGTCATTTCCACAAGACTTTTTTTGCATCAACCTTCACGAGAAGCACTTTTCCTACATCCATTAAGTGCGAATGTACTGTCACTCTGATTGGTGTCGAAATTGTGGTGACTATTTTTGGAAAAACACACACCGCCTGCACAGACACAAGCGCACCTATGAGGGGTTGTAGCCCAGTCTATCCGGTTGGTGTGTGCCACCTTCAGTGTCTAGACGATAAGAATATGTGAGTCTCCGAATGGTTGCGCTACTACCCGTAACGCGCAACGTTTGACTTTGAATGTTGGTTTGATACCACACAACTTCCAACGTATAGTGACAAGGTCCACTGGGTGAAGCGTCACGTCCCGTTGAGCGTGAGAGTGGCGTCTAACGTGGCCGACATGATGGGCATCCTACGAGCGATGAGTGAAGCCGCGTACGAAGAGCTCAAAGACTCTTACGAGGTCGGGTTGGAACAACACGCAGAAGCACAGACGGACATCGACACTGCACGGTCACCTGAGGATGATGACGCCTACGACAAGGAATCGCGACCACCAACCAATCCATACAAAACGTTGATGGAACAACTTTATGAGTGGCTGCATCAGTTACCCATCATTGGGTTCAATTCAGGCAAGTACGATCTGAATGTCATAAAACAGTTCTTGATACCCTACTTCCTTTCCGTGACAAAGACTTAGGAACAAGAAGACGACTCGGAAGAAAAAGGAGAGAAAGATGGTATCGGCTCCTTTTTCGTAATCAAACGCAACAACAAGTTCAAGTGTCTGTCAACGGTTCAGTTGAATTTCCTAGACATGACCAATTGCATTGCCCGGGGGTTCAGCTACGACAACTATCTGAAAGTGTATGGATGTAAGGTCATGATAGGTCAATTCATGTTTGAGTAAATGGACTGTTTGGAGAGGCTTGGAGTCACCGCGTTTCCACTGAAAGAGGCCTTGTTTATTCGACTGGCATTCCAGACCATTCCGTGGTTCCGTTTCTGAAGGACATTCCAGACCATTCCGTGGTTCCGTTTCTGCAGTCCATTCCAGAGAGTTGGCCTTCTACGAGCAATGTGGCGTCGACATGTTCAAGCAAGGCATCAGCGTACCCGGTCCGACTTTGCTTTACCTTTTCAATGACCTAGCGGATAATACCTACTTTACGCTCTTCAACGAGAGGAATAAAGATCGTCATCAACTCGTGAAACACCATGTGGTTGGCGGCCCCTCATTAGTATTCACCGCTATCGCGTGAAAAGAGTCACCAAGCTACGTCAGTACGAGTCCTCTCGAAAGTTTCGATCGATCGTCGGGTAGGATGCCAATGCTCTGTTCTGTTGTCCTCTGATGCAAGACATGCCGATGTGATGGTACACGCGTCGACGCGAGGAGAACGAATTCAGACCCGAATCAGCGAAACCGTACGGACAGATGGCCGCGGAGTTGTTGACGTGGGAATCCGAACGCAAGGGACACTCCTTACGGCGTCAGACCAAAGGCGGAGAGAAGAGAACACTGCGTATCAGTTCCATGGTAGTTACTACCATGGAAACCCATGCACTCGACATGAGGTGAACGCCGTCAAGAGGAAACCCATGACCAAACTGCTCGCCGAGACCCAAAACAACACCGCCTACCTACGTCACTTTGTCAAGGTCGAGTCCGTCGAAGCCCTCGTGACCCTGGAACGAGAACATTACTCCCAGCACCGCTCCAAATGGCTTCCGTCCGAATGTTGCATCGATCATCAGACCGAGAACGTGCACTGTCGACTCGCCGGTCGCCAGTGTGCCGGCGCCGAGCCGTGCTGTAAGGCGCGCAGAACGTGCGATAAGAAGACATCGTGTCTGTTCAAGGTGGAGTGGTCCTGTGACGGGTTCGTGGGGTTATATACCAAGACATACTATTATTTCAGGGTCACTGACAAATACAGCAACAAAGGCCTTAGCAAACGTCATCGACAAGGACGCGTACCTCTATGTGCACACCAACCGCCCGAGCGGATAGATCCGCGGGTTCTGAGTGAATCACTCGAGCGGCCCTAAGCTACTTCTACGCCAAGCGCATAGTGCACGATGATGGAGTGATCACTGTTCCGGTGGATGTGTAGAAAATACAGAAAAAGACGATGCACTCGTATCGTCCTTCATAAATGGCCATGGACGCGCGATGGAAACATCCCTTCACAAGCGTTGTTGCGGGACCGACGGGGTGTGGCAAGATAACTATGCTTCGTCACACTGCAGCCATGATCGATCCGTCCTCCGAGAAATTCACGTGGTGTTAAGGAGAATGGCAATCCGCTTACGCTACGATGAATTCAGACGACGTGCGGTTCGAGGAAGAGTTACCGAGTGTGACCTTATTCGATTCGGCAAAGAGGAACCTCGTCATCATAGATGATCTGATCCCGGAGATGGATGAATGGGTAACGACGTTGTTAATAAAAACAGTCATCATAGGAATACTTGTATCTCGTACAGAACCTGTTCCTTAAAAACAAGGAGAGTCGTACCAACAGTCTGAACTCTCAATACATGGTGGTATTCAAGAATTCTCGTGATTGTGTCACATATGTCGCATTTGGCTCGTCAGATGTATCCAGGGCGCATGAACTTCGTGCAAGAGGATTTCAAAAACGTTACGTCAGCATCGTACGGTTATCTATTGGTCGATATATGTACTTCCCGAAGGTATAAAAAAGACAGAGTGGACGGTTCATCTCTTCATTCGCACGATGTCTGAACTCGTGAAGAGACACATTCTGTATTTTCAGGCGCTGAATAAATGCAAGGGCACCAAAGTGAGAAGAGCCATCATCGCCAAAACCGACGCCGATCTTTGTTGTGCAATGGCAGAGTGTGCTTACAACATATTGAAAGAGAACATTCCATTGGCCGACATACAGAGTCGGCGGTTGATCAAGTACATAATGAAATTACGCGAGTAGACTCGAAGACGGACGCCTGCTGCCAGGAGGAGACGCACCTAACTTCAACATCTGGTAGGTGAGGGACAGAGCGGGGGCTTCTATTCGGCTTTCCTAGCACCGTTGGCAAATCTTGTAACGATAAAATATCTTGTCCGATAAACGTACCAAAGAACCGGTCGCGGTTAATGAGTCGATACCAGCTGCAGTGACAGCAACAGTAGCAACAGCAGTGGCTCTTGTAGAGGGTTGTAGTGGTATAGAGACCGACGTCATGGACTCCGTTCCCAAAGCCAGACGGTTGACGGAGCGTCTCAAAAGAGATATCACGTGGACCGCTCGTGGCGAACTGATCCACGAGGGTGCGCAGGTTGCCGGAAGTAACGTTGTGAATCTCGTCAACGATCCGTTGCGGAAGAGAAACAGCGATCCGGGTTGGCAGGCACAACAACACAGATACATCAACCTGCTGATGGAATTGGTGGATAACGTTGCCAGGAGATCCTACATACGACATTCGAAAACTCCTCTTCGTCGAGCAGCAGCTACTGCTCCTCGTACTGCTGCGGCTGGTAGTGCACGAAGATGGCTACATTGGACACCCCTCGGTCGTCGACAGCCGATCGAAAAGTATGCTAAACCCAAAACCGGATCGACTCAATGCTTTGTCGTCATTGGCTGGTTGGGAGTCCCATTAAAGGAGGTGTGTTACGCGGCGGTAGCACAGTGTGTATGCTTTGTCGTCATTGGCTGGTTGGGAGTCCCATTAAAGGAGGTGCGTTACGCGGCGGTAGCACAGTGTGTATGCTTTGTCGTCATTGGCTGGTTGGGAGTCCCATTAAAGGAGGTGTGTTACGCGGCGGTAGCACAGTGTGTATGCTGTGATGATGATAAGCGATCCACAGGACACGTATCGTTCCGTCATCGTTGTGTTACTTTGCAATATACTTTACATGATCGGCGACGCTATCGCCAACTATCTGATCCAACAGGCTCTATTGGATATATGGTTTCAGAAGATTGTATGTTCATCATCATCGTTGTGGGTGTCGTAGTGTGTGTTCTTCTGTACGTCAACCGTTCCGTCATCGTTGCGCTATTTACGGTGGACGTTATTCAATCGGCGACGCTATCACCAACTGTATGATCTAACAGGCCCTATTAGAGGTACAGTTTCAGTAGATTATCGGACCATCATTATCGTTGAGGGGGGGGTTGTGTGTGTGTCCTACTGTACGTCGGCGTACTCGTCACACGTCGTCATCAAGACCTGTGTTGTGGAAACAACGTCACCGCCAACGCATCCGAAGATGTAATCAACACCCAAACTCCAACGGGTCTACTTCGAGGCGTTACGGTGGAGACAACGCCTTGCGCTACGTCACGCGCGTGCCGAGGAAAGTTATAGAACAATGGTTGTCAAAACAGGACGCTTATACCCTATACAAACCGGTGAGAAATCGATTCAAGAGACGATGCGTCGTCGTGGGAGGTCGGAACCAGCAGTGGCAAGCCGATCTCGGTGACATGTCGTGACTGAACAAATACAGTGACGGCATCACATTTATGTTGACGGTGATCGACGACTTTTCCAAGCAGGCCTAAAAGGCTAAAGAACCAATCGGCTTCGTCGATGGTGGCGGCGCTAACACACTGCTGGTCGACGTTGCGCCTACGACGCTGCAGACCGACAAGGGACTCGAACCGTAGCGTACATACTCTGATCAGGAATACTGGCATCCATCATTTCTCCACACATAACGAATAGAACAAAGCGAGTATCGTCGAAAGGTTCAATCGAACGTTGAACAACGATACCCCCACCGCAGCATCCGTATGGCTCTGTCACAAGTGAGTGAATCAATCAGCGCTTGTACGGTCACGATGGTAAAGGTTTGCCCAAGTTCTGAGTGGAGGATCGCGTGCGTATCAGTAATGTTAAGAGACAGTTTAAAAATGGTACACGGCGAATTGGAGTGAGGAGATCTGCACGATACATGAGGTTCATCCCTCCGATCCACCGATTGATAGATGATCTCGGTGAGGTGCTGGACGGAACCTTCTAAAAACCGGATATTCAGAAGGTGTCGGTATCGACAGATAAACTGTACCGCTTCGAATCGGTACTGCAGCGACGCAAGGTGGGCAGACGAACGGAGGCTTTGATGAAATGGTACGGCTCCCCCCAAGTTCATCAGCGGGATCAATGCCGATGCTTTCGTTTGGTTATAAAAAGTAGCCGCCTGCCTGTCGTCGCTTCATTCGAAAGATGACAGGCGAGTCGACATCAGAGGTCTCCACCACCGCCACCATCATTGAAGAAGAGGAGCAACAGAACGCTGGAGATAGCAACAGCGCTCCTTGGCATCTCTTCGGTACCGTGTGTCCCATAGAGAAGATCGTCTTTCTGTACCAGGTCGTTGTCTTGTAAACGATAATCTTAGTCAGCATTTACAACCTGACGACCGGTCACGACAACTCTAATCTGTGGACGGCACTGTTGAGTAGTTCGTTGGGTTACCTGCTGCCCAATTCCACTTTGAGACGCCATTGCGACTGATGTCTAATGTACACTACCTAGCTACGCTTCATATACATCCCGATATCACCTTGGCTCATTACATCACGGATTTACCTCGTTGTATCTCACTGCCTGGCGAGTGGGATTGCGGGTTGGCAGAGATCCAGTAGTCGCACACTTGGTTCAACGTTCGAGAGGAGGATACCTGGTCCTTCCTCCTATGGGTGAACATTTCCCAAGTGTTCGATACCATCTACGTTTACATGGACGATGTGGAGTTTCGCATCTTCGGCGACAATTTTGCACCTTTGTTGAGGATCCTCCCGATTCGCGGAAATAAAGACAGAATATCTGATCGATTCACTAACGCCCACTACGTTCCTCTTTTGAGCAAAGAGTTCGGGACGATCTTGGTCAATATAAGACACGACATCGGATGACCCGTATCATACGAATACGGTAAGGTGACGATGACGCTTCATTTTCGACGACGTAGGACGGGACTGTTTATGAAGATGAGTTACATCGACTATTACGCGCGCCAGGCGGGTGGTGCATTGCCCTACTTTGACGGTACCCGATACCAGCAGGGTCATGGTTTAGGAAGTGTGTTCGGAGGTCTGCTGCGGAGAGCCTTGTCACTCATCAAGAGAGAAGCCGTGGCGTTGGGAAAGGGAGCGTTGAAGATCGGCGTGCGCATAGCCGCCAGTTGACCCCCGTCGTGCGACATGGTAAACGTATGAAACGCGCGGCTGTGAAGAAACGGATCACTATTCTGCCGAGACAGCGTAAGAGACACCCAAGAAACGTGAGGAAGACATATTCAACGATGGTTTTCGTCCATAGACAGTCGAGCGAGGGGTCAAGAGCGAGCTGCATATATTTACCGTACCCCGACTCAAAAGAGCATCGCCGACAGCCACGTAGTGGATAATCAACCCATGGCCTTTATCGACTCGAATGGACCGATATAAATCTTGATACTCGAATCGGGAGACGATTACTTGGATCTCGCCAACACGATGCTACACGTACAAGCGAAGCTGACCCGAGCCGATGGGTGCTACCTCGGCTTGATCGATCCCGTGGGTCCGGGGAATAACTGGCTGCATTCGCTATTCAGTCAAGTCGACGTCTACCTGAACAGTATGCCTGTGACCCCATCGACAAACATGTATCGGCTTCGCGCCTACATCGAGACGCTGCTGATTTACGGCAACGATGCCAAGGCCACGCAACCGTCGAATCAGCTGAGGTACAAGGCCACGGCCACTCGCAAGGATGCCGTCGAGATCTCCGATGGGACCGCAGCAATGTTCGAGGCTCGAGGAACGGACATCGTCCGGAGTCGTGTCGTCGACATGATGGGAGGTCTCCACGTGAACCTGTTCCTGCAGGTTATTTTTTTATCATCGGCGTTGATGTCAATATACGACAGGTACGCAGGAAGAACGCGTTCGCACTTATGGCCGATGAGGCCAATTCCCCTTTACAAGATTCAAATCTTCCACGCTACCTTGTTCGCGAAGAAGGCCACCCAGATGGTGCACACCAAGGCCCTCGAGAAGAGCACGGTGAAGTATTCGATGCGTTCCGTCCACGGTAAGGTCTACTCCATTCCCACGGGAGCCCGGTCGCACACGCACGAAAATTTGTTGATCAGCACCCTGCCAAAACGTCTGATGCTGTGCTGTATCGATAATGACGCGTACAACGGCTCGTACGACAAGAGTCCGTTTCACGCCAAGAACAACGACATCAACTTCCTCGCCGTGTACGTGGATGGGCGAATTTCGATGAGAACCTCATTCACCTCAACCTGTTTACCTCGACCGGTAAGGTGAGGCAGTATGAAGGGAACGGATTGTCTCGCAGCGACTTCCGGCAAGGGTACACCTTTTCTGGTTTTGACCTGACCCCCGAAGAGTGCGATGGTGCCTGTTTGTATCATCCATACAAAAGGGCAACCTGCGCATTGAGATGCATTTCCGTGATCAGCTGCCGACCCACGTGAACGTCATCGCATACGCCGAGTTCGAGTCCGTGCTGCAGATCGATAAGAACTGCAACATCCCCTACGACTACTAAGATGGCCACCCTACAGATCGCCAGACTATTAATTATGAACCCGCGCATCAAGTCGATTTGTTGTGGCGTCGTACCCAAATACGGCCTGCCTACGACTATCGTTCCGCACCTTCATGAACGAACATTGCTCCGAGTGGACTCATAATGCCAAGAGATTTCAAAATACTCTGTCTAACGTTTGCGGACAATATTATGTAAGTTATCTATTGCTTCGTTGTAACGGCTTTCCGATGAGGACTTTTGTGATTGCCGCGTTTTTGATTGGGTTAAACAGATCGAAATGGGTATGGGAGGCATAGCCTACATCGATTGAGCCACAGGCGTGGTGGAGACACCACTAAGCTCATAACCTCTGGCGCGGTGGTAAACACACCCAAGTCACATCATCACCATCATCGCTGAGCCTCTGGCGAGATGGAGACACCCTTAAGCTCACGACCTATGGCGCAGTGGTAAACACTCCAAAGTAGCATATTCATCATGATGTAAACATATATTTCCCCTTTGTATTATACTTGTTACTCATCAGGCAATAACCCTCCACCTCCTCCACTACCCCACACACACCCTGTCCAATGAGCGATAGAACACCACTTACCTTATACTCTCACACAGGCAGTCCGGGTTTTCCCCAATGTCTATTTTAGTTACCTCTCTACACGGAACCCTCTCTTAATCTTCCTGAGCACTCATGATAAAGAGTAGAGCGATAACAATATGCTACCATAATTAATTATGATGTTGTGGACATCCGCTTTTTAACCAAAATATCCAGGTTTTGTAAAAAAATAAAATGTGCTGATTTCTACTGGACAATAATGGCTGGATCTGACCATGATATTTTGGAGACGCTCATATTTATGCATAGGTAAAGCGACAGCTACACAATGTGCAAAAAAATACATGAACATGTTAAACAGAGTAATTTTAAATGCGTAAGCATGCGTGTCGTACCTTTGGAGGAGGCCGTTTGTTTGCTGGCTGCGTTAGAAGGGTGTGTAATTATGGATGTAGCTGTTCTTAGCTATAAGCAGAAGCGCAATAACACTAACATACCTGAAAAAGTTTCCGTCCAATCGAGACTTTCGATAAAAAGATTCCAGATCGTTCTTGAACGCGGTTAGTTGCCATAGCGAGGGAAACGTGGAGTAGGTTGACGTTTTGTCTTTTCTGGTTGCTCTAATGCAATCCCAATAGAGACTGGCGTCATGTCGTAGTGTCCTCCTATATATAGAACTGTTCGTGCTACCCGTGAAATAGCTTTCCATGACAGTTTTCTCGTAACCGGAAGTCCTATTGTAGTGGCCGTACTGTTTAGCGAAACATGCAGCTGGCAAAGGATCGTACGTTAAGAAATAGTACCCGCACGTCGACTGTTCAATCATTTTAAAAATGGTGAATATTTTATGGAAAATGTCTTGTGATCTCGTGACCAAATGTTGATGTTTTTTAACCAGTTTCATTATTTTTTCCGACGTAAAAACGACGCCAAGCGATAATTTACTGACGTGCCTTTCATTCTTCAAATTGTTCAAGTATTCATTAATTGTATAAATAGCGTGTAAAGTGAAGTACTCCCTCCGTTGACCCAGAATCTTGTCATTGATACGATGAAAATCAAGAATTTCAGAATCAAGCTGCGCTTTTTCGATATCGACGATTTCTTTATAGTCTTCAATTTTTTTCTTTTGATATCTAACACGCTTAAGCGGTTGTAATATGATAAGCGACTCGTACAATCTCACGTCCATGTCATATTGGAATGAAGCTTCCAAGATCCCGTTGCATTTAAACATTATTTCTACTACATGAGCATCGGCGGTGTAGTTATGAAATAGCCAATCAATGTTTCCCATATATTCCTTAATGTGTCTTCTGAGTCGAGTGTACGTCTGATTTATTTCAATGGTTTTGGGGAACAACGTTTCAGTTAGATAGAGCGAGTCGTAACTGCCATTCAGTGTAACCATGTTGTTTACCAAAGGGACAGCGCTGCAGTAAGCGTCGTGCACTCGGTCTAGATTGTGTAAAACTCTTTTCGAAGTGATGAACTTTTCTTTTAGACGCAGCTGTAATGTTGGTCGCCAAGGATTTTTTTCATTCATGTTCGTTGAATTGCGGAGTAGTTCAGAGAGTTCGAACGAGTCAGACATGCAATCATAAAAATTCATGCTGTCCCAACCTTTAATAAAATCTCTCTGTAAGACTTCCTCCATCTTTTGCATTCCCATTTCCATTAAACTATGGTAGATTTCGGCATGGAGATCGATGTAAAAATTATTCAAGAAATAGCTCATTCCTGTGATTCGCACTTGTGGTAACGCACTTCGAACTCGTTCCGCCACCTCTATGTTAGCTCGACGTCTGTCTGGCAAAACACGCTCATTCGTGTCGAGCGATTCGTTTAAGTTCTTCCACGTTTTGTTGAGAAATGCTTCAGACAAATCGAATCGGTTTTCGTTGTTCTGGTTGGCGGACGCATAACTCATGGACGTTTTGTAATGCACGATATCACACGCTTTCGGGCACTCGCACGTGGCAGGCAGGGTTTCGTTAAATAATTCTGAAAGGCAAATATCGTTTTAAAATTTAATGTACACTGTAGACGTATATGCAGCACACTTGTAATTCCAGCTATGTAAGTGTTGTTATGCGAACTTTTGAATTGCGCGATTCGCGCTAAATGGAATGAGGTAGAGTTCCACGCGAGATTGTTTGTGGAAGGCAGTGTTATTTGAGCAATAGGATTAGTTGAGCCACCCATGTTTCCCAGGAAACGACAGCAGCGATAGTTACTTGGTATCACCAAGTGATTGAACAAGCTATTTGAACACGATTGACGTACAATACATGCCATTTCTGACAACAGTCAGCAAATATGAGCTAAAGGTAAGTTTTTTGATGTTTTTCGAAACTTTTGTAGATTTTGGTTAATGTCTCCTGGTGAGTAAACTATCCGTACGTGAATAGACTGTATTGTATGTGCACTTACAAATGTTTTAGTAATGCACAGGGAAGAAGATTATTTATATTACTTCGCGAATTAATGATCTTTTAATTTAATAAGCTTAATATCGGGTTAGTTGAGCAGCGTCTGAAGAACGAAGATGAGTATTCCTAACCAGTAGTAGGCGTGTACTTTTTGAACACGCAAATGCGGTGCCCGGTCCACCGTAGTTCCAGTGCCACCCACCAGAGGGTGTCACCGTAGGCGGTGGCACCAGCTTCCGCCCGCGAGGTGGCGCCACTATAATGACGTCATAATCTGCCACAATTGAGCCCCCTATCGGTTATCTTAGAACTATAATTTCCGTTTTCGTACGCAAGATGTCGCCACCGTATGAGTTTTCTCCTCTACCCATAGCAACTCTTAGTGGATATATTTTAACTATCAGTACCTCTAGTAACAGCAAGATATCGCCACCGTAGGTGGCTCCAGCTTCCATATGGTGAACAAATATAGTAGATAAAAAAATAGCAACGAAAATTACTATTTTTTACGCAAAACTCTTCCTGCTATGCATGCGCAACGTGGCTACTGCACGACTTCCATTGTTTGGCGTAGTGAAAACCGTCAATTATCACCCAGCACGTGTATCTGATGGTGCTTGCGCAACCGTCCGATTCCTGGAAGACACCAACTTCCACCGACGAGAAACCCAAATAAAAAACACTTCAAAATAAAATGAAATGGTTACACGTAGACCAACAATGCTGATGTATGTATGTATGTATGTATGTATGCGGGAAATGAGGAAATGTGGTGGCCCGTGCCACCTTAGTACCGTTGCCATCCACTAGGGATGTAGGTTGTGGCACCAACTTCCACCGACTTGGTGTCGCCACCGTAGGTGTCTCCAGTTTCCGCCGACAAAAAAGCATAGCAGATTTTGACAAAAACGAAATAGTTGCCTTTAGATCAAAACATAATTTTTTTTACAATAAACATGTATATTAGATTTAAGTGACTAACTATTAACTAGTGTGCTCCATTAATTCTCGAGAGGCTCCTAGTAAAGACAAGTTGACAGTTTTGTTCATGGTATTGGTAACGAAGTGGCATATTCTGGAGGAAACTCATTCGAACTGTTTTAGACATATCGAAAAAGCACCGACATGACATGTTTTCCACTGCCACCGGCATTTTTCGAAGCCACTGGCATTTTGCGTATGTGCAACGTGACTTCTTTATTTATGTTGTAGTAGGGTATGCTAACATGTGAAATTATTCAAATGTGTAAATTAAATAAATAAAATCTCAGTTGCTGTTTATGTATGTGGCGGCCTATTTGACTACCTTTAGACCAAACATTGTGCAGATCAATTTCCTTTTGCGCATGCACATGGTAACGAAGTGGCATATTCTTGAGGAAACGTCATAATGCTGTCGGTCGCTATGCGACAAAGACTGCTTTCATTTATTGACCGCCGCACTCCATTTAGTTCTCTGCTGTGAGAGTGATGTCCATGAGTCGGTCTTTATGTCTCTCATCTTGAGGTTTATTTTGATGGTATCCTTGAACCGGAGACGAGGGGTGTGACCAGAAGACAATTGAGAGTAGAGGATCTGCTTTGGTAGTCTGTCTGATGACATCCTCATGAGGTGTCCAGTCCACAGGAGATTCGTTTTGATCAGAAGATCCTCCATAGAGGGCAGCCCTATCCGACCGAGTATTTCCTTGTTTGTCACTTTGTCCTTCCAGGTTAGCCTCATGATCGAACGCAGATGTCGCATCATGAAGGCATGCAGCTTATTCACCTGTCGTCTGTACACTGTCCAGGCCTCGGCTCCGTATAGTAAGGTGGATAGCACAATTGCGCGGTAGATCTTGCCTTTGACCCGCGTGGCCACATGGTGGTTGTTCCAGAGTCTCTGGCGTAATCGGCCGAAAGATGCGCTAGCCTTGGCCATCCTCCTCTGTATTTCAGCATCAATGCGTCCATCACTTGATATAGTGCTTCCGAGGTAGGTGAATTCCGGAACAGAGTTCAGCTTGTTTCCATCAACCATGATATCCTCCTCTCGGGTTCTTGTAGAGTTGGGTTGGTACAGCACTTCCGTCTTCTTGATGTTAATCTTCAGGCCGAACTTCTTTGATGCATCGGAGAAAGCATCCACTATTCTCTGGATCTCTTCAGCAGAGTGGGCAACCAGTGCACTGTCATCTGCGTATAGCAGCTCTCTCACAAGTATCTGGGTAGTCTTGGTCTTCGCTCTGAAGTGTGCGACGTTGAATAGGTCAGCGCTCTGTCTAGACTGTATATAGACGCCATCTCCCATGCCTCGGAAAGCCTCGACGAGCATTGCTGATAGGAAGATGGAGAAGAGCGTGGGGGCCAGTACACAGCCTTGCTTGACACCATTGGTAACACCGAACGTTTCCGAGACTTCCCCTCCAACACTCACATTCGCCATCATTCCCGTATGTAGAGCCTCGATCATGGTTGTGAATTTCTCTGGGCATCCATATTTCCTCAGTAGCTGCCATAGCCCGGTCCTTCCGACTGTATCAAACGCCTTCGTGAAGTCGACAAATACCATGTATAGTGGTCGGTCCTGCTCAATGCACTTTTCTTGTAGTTGTCGGAGACAAAATATCATATCCACTGTGCTCCGGTTGGATCTGAAGCCACACTGTGTCTCCGGAACTACTTCTGGTGTTATGTGAATATATAGTCTGTTGAGCAGGATCCTGGCGAAGATCTTGCTTGCTATGGAAAGAAGAGAGATTCCTTTGTAGTTCCCACAGTCTGTTCGATCTCCTTTCTTGTAGATGGTTACAATGCTGGCATCCTTCCACGCTTGTGGTACAGAACCCTCCTCCCAGGCTTTGGTGATTAATTGGTGCAGTCTGTTGGACAGATTGTCTCCTCCGTGCTTCCATACTTCTGCAGGAATTCCATCACCCCCAGGTGCTTTGCCATCTTTCAGGCCGGCGATTGAGGAAACGTATGCGACCTGTTTTAGACAAAACAAAAAACGCCGACATGTCATCTTAAGAAAAAACGCCGACATGCCATCGTCTAGAAGCCAGCGCGTGCGGGATGCACAATGTTGCGACAATGTATCAATGTGGACACAGCAGTGGTTCAAACAATAGCATCAACAACTGATTTAACCTTCCAGTTTGGTTAGTAGTCTCTTGAATTAAAAGTATGTTACACGCCTTGGTAAGTACTGAGAACAACGCTGGTTTATCTTGACCTATATTCCCACCAAAACAGCACCCCTAGCGAGATTTTATGTCAGTTGTAATACCTCTAAGTTTAACATATAAGGTCTAGTTATGTTCTAAAATAATTGTCTAGAATGTTCCATATAAAACCATGCTGAAACGCTTCCACGCGATATATGTACTGATTTTAGTTGTATTTAACAGTGCTGAAATGCTTCTACCCTATATAAGTACCGCTTTTATGCGTGTTTATCGCATTTAACTGTGCCGAAACGCTTCTAACCTATGTAAGTACCGCTTTTATGTGTATTTTTATGCATTTTCTTTAATTTTTCAGCTATCTTTAGACTTTTTTTTATTTAACCGGGTATTTAACCATACAGAAATGTTATCACGTTAAGTAAGTAATGTTTTTTATATGTATTTGTTCACACGACCTTCTTTTCAAATAGTGCTTACATGTCTACAAAACTACATATATGTCTAAATACTTACATGTCTACAAAACTACATGTCTAAATACCTACACGTTTACATATCTACATACCAACACACACACACACACACACACACACACACACACACACACACACACACACACACACACACACATATATACATATACATATATATATATATATATATATAAACCTGCAAACATACATACTTACATACCTACATACGTGTCTAAGAAAATATTACGTAAATGTCACATCATTAACTTTTCATGTCAGACTATTACACAAAATAACAACAAAATGTTTTACACTTTTAAAGAAAAAGTCTCAAAAATACCAATAGTTAAAGTAAATTTCAAAGAATATAAAACAAACTAAAGTTTATGTTAAAGAATTTCACGCAAGTTAAAGTAAATGTCAAAGAATATCACACAAGTTTAGGTAAATGTTAAAGAAAATATCACGGGTTAAAGAAAGTGATATAAATATCACAAGTTAAAGTAAATGTTAAAGAATATCACACAAGTTAATACATTAGTAAACAGAATGACAAAAAATATAACTCAAGTTAAAGTAATTGTTGAAAAATATCACATAAGTTAATGTTAAAGAAAATATCAAGAATTAAAGAATTTTGTTTAAGAAAATGTTAAAGTAAATGTTAAAGATTATCACACAAGTTAATGTAAATGTTAAATAAATAAAATGTTACAAACTTCCGATTTGCAAACTTCCAACTTAAATACTTCAAACTTACACACTTGTATAGCTTAAACTTTCAAAAACATAAATTTCCAATGTACTAACTTGTCCTAAATTTCGTCCAACCACTGTCTCGGACAACCCTATATACTCTAACGTGACCCATTTCCCTTCTCATCAGTCACCTCCTAGGGACCAAATATGCACTAGCTTGATCTAGTTTCCTTACAAATAACGCCTCTAGTGTGTGTTGATTCATTAACTTGACCTACATTTCTCCGGTGTCTCCGGCAACCCTATATACACCAATATTGACCTACATTTCTTCCAAAACCCGCCTCTTTTGAGAATGTATGTACTAACTCGACCTATATTCCTTCCAAGTAACGCATCTAGTGATCAACTATGCAACAACTTTTCCAATATACCCTTCAAGTAACACCTCTAGTGACCAAATTTGCAATAACTTCAACCGTATTTTTTCAAAGTAGCGCCTCTAGTGTGTACATATGTACTAACTTGACTTATATTTCACCCAATCGTTGTCTGCAAGAACAGTATATACACTAATTTCACCTAGCTTCCTTCTCAACAACTACCCCTTACCAACCGAATATGTACTAACATTGAATTCTAGCAGCGTTTCTACCGACCGAATATATGCTAATATTGACCTGTATTCTTCCAAGTACCGCTCCTACATACCACATATATATTAACTTGACGTGTTTTCAAGACGTCGCTTCAGTCATTACGTGCCATCGCCCTACCGCTATCCTTACATCGACCACCGAATAACTGCTCCAAACAATACAGCACAACAACGAAGTAGCGAGGAAACGAAACAACGAAGTATTGAAACAAAGAAATAGTGCTTCAACTCACCAACTGTCAAAGCACAAACTTCCAACTCACTTATTTTCAACACGCAAACTTCCAACTTGCAAACTTCCACAACGCTACAACGCTACATCGCTGCAACGCTATAACGCTGCAACTCCACAACGCGACAATGCTACAATGTTGCAACGCTACAAAGCTACAACGCTGCAACGCTACAACGCAACAACACACAAACTTCCATCTCACAGACTTTCAACACACAAACTTCCAACTCATAAATTTCCAACTTGAAAACTTCCAGCCTGGAAATTTGCAAGTTGCAGCATTATAGCATTGTAGATTTGTAGCGTTGCAGCTTTGCAGCATTGTAGCGTTGTAGCGTTGTAGCATAGTAGCGATGCAGCGTTGTGGAAGTTTGTGAGTTGGAAGTTTGCGAGTTGGAAGTTTGCGTGTTAAAAGTCTGCGAGTTGGAAGTTCGAAAGTTGGAAGTTTGTGAGTTGTTTGGCTACTTCGTTGCCTCAGAATTTGAGTGTTGAAAGTTTGCAAGTTGGAAGTTAATGAATTGGATATTTGCGAGTTGGAAGTTTGCGTGTTGAAAGTCTGTGAGATGGATGTGTGTGCGTTGTAGCGTTGTAACGTTGCAGCATTAAATCATTGTAGCGTTGTAGCGATGTAGCGTTGTAGCTTTGTAGAGTTGCAGCGTTGCGTCATGTTAGCGTTGTAGCGTTGTAGTGTTGTGGCATTGTAGCGTTGTAGTGTTGTAGCGTGTGGAAATTTGCAAGTTGGAAGTTTGTGAGTTGGAAGTTTGTATGTTGAAAGTCTGTGAGATGGAAGTTTGTGCATTATAGCATTGTAGCACTGTAGCGTTGCAGCGTTGTAGGTTTGCAGCGTTGTATCATTATATCATCATCATCATAGTGTTGTATCGTTGTAGCTTTGTAGCGTTGTTGCTTTGTAACGTTGTAGCATTGTAGTGTTGTGGAAGTTTGCAAGTTGGAAATTTGCGTGTTAAAAATATGTGAGATGGAAGTTTATGAGTTGGAAGTTTGTGCTTTGAAAATGTGTGAGTTGAAGCACTATTTCGTTGTTTCGTTGCCTCGCTACTTCGTTGTTGTGCTGTATTGTTAGGAACAGTAGTACGGCGGTCGATGTAAGGATAGCGGTAGGGCGGTGGCACGTAATGACTGAAGCGACGCCTTGAAAACATATCAAGTTAGTACATATGTGGTCGGTAGGAGTGCCACATGGAAGAAAATAATTCAATGTTAGTACACAATTTAGTGTATACATTGTTCCTAGGGACAACGATTAGATGAAATATAAGTCAACATAGTACATATATACACACTAGAGGCGCCACTTGGAAGAACTAAGGTTTAAGTTATTGCACAGTTGGTCACTAGAGGCGTTGCTTGGAAGAAAAAAAAGGTCGAATTAGACACCGATTGGACGAAAATGTAGGTCAAGTTGGTGCATAAATACAAAATAGAGGCGTTATTTGGAAGGAAACTATGTCAAGCTAGAGCATACTTGGTCATTAGGGGGTGACTTTTGAGAAGGGAAATAGGTAAATGTAGGTCAAGTTATTGCATACACAATACACTAGAGGCATTATTTGGAAGGAAACTAGGCTAAGCAATTACATATTCGGTAGCCAGGAGTTGTTGGAAATAGGTCAAATTAGTATATACAGGGTTGTTCGAGACAATGTTTGGACAAAATGTAGGTCAAGTTAGTGCATATATGCACACTAGAGGCGCTACTTTGAAGACATTGGGTTAAGCTAATACATATTCGGTGTTAGTGTATATAGGGTTGTTCGAGACACCAATTGGACGAAATGTAGGTCAAGTTAGTACGTTGGAAACTTTTTTTTAAGTTTAGGCTATAGAATTTTGTAAGTTTGAACTATGTAAGTTGGAAGTTTGTAATTTGGAAGTTTGAAACATTTTATTTAACGCGTGGCATTTTCTTTAACATTTCCTTTAATGCGTGACATTTTCTTTTACATATATATTAACTTATGCGATATCCTTTAACAATTACTTTAACTTGTGTGATATTTTTGAGTCATTTTCTGTAATATTTTATTTAACTTGTGTGATATTCTTTAACATTTACTTTAATATGTTATGTCATTTTCTTTAACGCATGACATTTTCTTTAACATTTACTTTATTTTGTGTGATATTCTTACATTTACTTTTAACTTGTGTGATATTCTTTGACATTTACTTTTACATTTTCTTTAAAAGTGTAAGACATTTTGTTGTTATTGTCTATAATAGTCTGACATGAAGAGTTAATAACGTGACATTTACGTAATATTTTCTTAAACACGTATGTAGGTACGTAAGTATGTATGTTTGCATGTATGTAGTTTTGTAGGCATGTAGGTATGTAGACATATATGTAAATTTTTTCGATTTAGGCGCTACTTGGAAAGAAGGTAGTGTGACCAAATACATATAAAAGCAGTAATTACTTAGCGTGATAGCGTTTCTGCATGGTTAAATACCCGGTTAAATACGAAAAAATTCCTAAATAAAAATAAAAAGTAAAGACAGTGCATCAAAATACACATAAAAAAGCGGTACTTACATGGTTTAGAAGTGTTTCGGCACAGTTAAATGCGACAAAACACACATAGAAGCTGTACTTACATAGCGTAGGAGCGATTTGGCACAGTTAAGTACAACTAAAAGTGGTACATATATCGCGTGGAAGCGTTTCGGCATGGGTTTATATGGAACACGCTAGTCAAATTTATAAAACAGCGCTATGATTTAATTGAACTAGACCGTATCTTTTAAACTTAGAGGTATTACAACTGACATATAGTTTCGCTCGGTGTACTGTTTTGGTGGGAATATAGGTCAAGACAAACCAGCGTTGTTCTCAGTACTTACCAAAGCGTGTAACATAATTTCAATTCAAGAGGCTACTAACCAAACTCGAAGATTAAAACAGTTGTTGATGCTATGGTTTGAACCACTGCTGTGTACATATTGATACATTGTCGCAGCATTGTGCAACCGGATGCACGCGCTTGGCTTCTAGACGATACTGGACATTTTCATTCGTTCTAAGGGTAGCAGAATCTTACGATGGCATGTCGGCGCTTTTTTGCTATGTCTAAAACAGGTCGCATACGTTTCCTCTAGAATATGCCACTTCGTTACCATGTGTATGCGCAGCAGGAAGTTGATCTAAACAAAATTCGGTCTAAAGGTATTCAAACATGCCACCACATACATTAACAGCCACTGACATTTACACATATTTTTTTTTTTATAAATAATTTAACATGCTAACAAACCCTACTACAAGAATTAAAGAAGTCACGTTGCACATTAAGAAAACGGCAGTGCCAGTGGCTTCGAAAAATGCAGGTGGCAGTGGAAAACATCAGTGGTTCAAAGCCAAAGGGTATGATATTCGAGTTGTGGCATGTCGGCTCTTTTTCGCTATGTCTAAAACAGTTCGCATAAGTTTCCTCTAGAATATGCCACTTCGTTACAAGTACCATTAAGCAAACTTTAAATGTTTTTCAATCTTTTACTAGGAGCGTCTCGAGAATTAATGGAGCACACTAGTTATTAGTTAGTCACTTCAATCAAATATTCATGTTTATTGTAAAATATGTCTGTTTTGGTCTAAAGGTAACCATTTCGTTTTTGTAAAAAGCTGCTATACTGTTTTTTCGGCCGAAGCTGAAGACACCTACGGTGGCGACACCTAGTCGGTGGAAGTTGGTGCCGCAACCTATGTCCCTAGTGGATGGCAACGGTACTAAGGTCTCACCGGCCACCGCATTTCCTCATTTCTCGCATACATACATACATACATACATACATCAGCATTGTTTTCTAAACGTTACCATTTCGTTTTATTTTGATGTGTTTTGTTATGTGTGTTTCTCGTCGGTGGAAACTGGTGTCTTCCAGGAAGCAGATTCACGTTTGGGCGATAATTGACGTTTTTCACTACGGAAAACATAGGCAGTCATGCAGCACCCACATTGCGCATGCGCAGCAAGAAGTGTTTTACGTAAAAGTAGCCATTTTTGTAGCCATTTCGTTTTTTTGGTTAAAATTTGCTATGGTTTTTCACCATGTGGAAGCTGGATACACGGTGGCGATATATTGTGGTTGCTAGAGGTACTGATATAAAAAAAATACCTACTAGGAGGTGCTATGGGTAGAGGAGAAAACCTATACGGATTCGACATCTTGTAGAAAAAACGGAAATTATAGTTCTAAGATAGCCGATAGGGGTGCTAGTGTGACCGATTATAGTGGCGGAAACTGGTGCAACGTCCTACGCTGGCACTGAAACTAAGATGGCACCGGGCACCGCATTCCGCATTTTGAAACTACTCTTACCCCAGTATACATCAAGGAATTAATGTTTCGAGCAAACAAATGGGGACATCGGATAGCTACAAGGGAACATATTACAAGTTAGTTAAACTGGTTGCGATCAGCAAACATTACATACATGTGCCGACTTATTAAGTAAGTAGGTAGACTTGTCAGTGATGCGTTTTGCTCATTGGGTAGATGTGTTGGCTGGGTTGTACTGAAATATTAGTATAAGGCCTACGTAAAGTATAAAATAAAGCACTTAATCAAACCTACGCTAACTGTCTATTTATTCGACACCAAGTTTTAGTTGAGCCAGTTTACCTACCTTATTTGAACTAGTTACATATAATTATATATGTATGCTATATATATATATATATATATATATATATATATATTTAATTATAATTTATGTGAGTAAACACATTTTTTTACTTATGAGTATGATTGTGGCCTAGATTTAAAAAAAAAATTAAAAACGGCTAAACAAACACTTCCCCTATTTTAATCTGCCAACATTGTAAAGGTTTTGTGTTCTTGACACTTGGATTAGTGGTACGCACATAGTAATTGATATGTACAGTAGGGTGGGGGCAAGGAGCCCCTTAAGAGAAAATCGTATACGGTCAAGAATCATTTCGGTAAATATCCTCTATGCGCAATGAATTATGTATAGTTCATTATCATAGACACATTCCGTGCGTTGGAAATGTTGACGTATCATATCTCTGAAAAAAGACATTTTAGCGGTGTAAGAAGGTCCCCTCGGGGCATTTGCAATATTATAATTTCTTTATTTGAATATTCGTTATAACACATCACACACAACCGATTATACGCCACTACAATAATCATATTAACTTCTATTATTTACTACTTGTCCCCGTTTGGTACGGACGATTTGTTAACTTATGAAGGTAGCATTTAAAGTTGTTAAATGAATAGCTGTTGAGGTAGTGATTTACTTTTTTGCAACCGCACTTTAATAAGATGGACATGATAATATGTCGCGCCATCTGATCTCTAAATTCTAGTGTAAAAATAGCAACGGCATGCGTAACTTAGTTAAGATGTCCAATTACATGTCGTTTTTAAAGCCCGCCGCACACCGCCCGATTGTCTACGATCAGACGCATCTCAACCGTCGTAGCCCAATCGCGTATGATCTTAAATTAATACAGGCCTACAACTGACCGCCGCACACCGCTACGATTGTACACAACTGTGTGTGTGTGTGTGTGTGTGTGTGTGTGTGTGTGTGTGTGTGTGTGTGTGTGTGTGTATATGTATATGTATATGTATATGTATATATATATATATATATATATATATATATATATATATTAAACCTGGCGTTTTGTTAGGTTTTTGGGACCATCAAGTTGGTGCTGTTGGAAGTATCAGGGGTGTACTTGGATGCTTTATACGAGCCTCAAGGGGGTGTACAGTTGGAGGTCTCAAGACGAGAGAGGTTGCAGTTCGATGTTTTTGACATACGCACGCTCCCTAAATCAATCACGCTACGGGCCTGATAGTATGTGTGTTTTGTAAATAATTCGGATTATGTTAATTAGTCCGTATGTGAGTGGAAGAGGAATACATTGTTTTTGTAATATAAACTAGTTTTTTTATAGATTTTAGGCGCCGAGTCCAAATGTGACTAAATGCCTTGACAATTTTGTTATTGACGCAATCGTAAATATTGCCCTCCGAGACACAGACAAGCCGTCACGGCGTCAGATAACAAAATTAGCCACATTGTACTGGGTCCAGAGCCAGGTACATTTTTCAGATGGGTGTCGGCTTTATGTTGATGTTCGCTGTTCATTATTTAGAATTTGTTTATAGTTCTATGTTCTCTAGTAAATAGAAATATGCTTCTGGAGGAATTCATTTGATCACCCACAATTTTCTGCAGCTAGGACAAACTAATTGTGTTCCCATCAAAACTATTTTCTCTTCGACGTATTTTGGACTGTGCCACCGCCGGACTGTTGATCTCGACTTCGATGTTCGACGTTATTTAAAACGCTTATTGGTAGAATCGCAAAACAAAATAAGATCAGTTTAATATATCCCTTTCCAAGTCAGACTATACTAAAACACACTGTATTTAGGCCCACTTTGAAACTTTTCTAATTCAGTCGATAAGTCATAAAATAGATCCCGTTCCCCTGGTTCTGCCTCTGGGCCTCTGATACCGGGCCTATGACCTAGCCTAGGGCAGGTTATGACTACGTCTATCACGATTATGTATGACTATGTATTTTTACACATGTTCGTATGGCACTTATTCATACTCATAGCCATAGGCATAGGTCATAGCCTAGGGCCTACGCCACGGTGCTGTTTACTACAATACGGTGCCTTGTAGAATAGATTGCATATGATTTGACATTATAATAATATTTGCAAGAAAACATAATTATATAAAGTAGGCAGTATTACAGTAATACTAATTGTAGCGAATCTTTTTATATATGTACACACACACGCACGCAAGCACGCACGCACGCACGCACGCACGCACGCACGCACGCACGCACGCACGCACGCACGCACGCACGCACGCACGCACGCACGCACGCACACACACACACACACACACACACACACACACACACACACACACACACACATATATATATATATATATATATATATATATATCCATATACAGTTGTGAACAATCGTAGCGGTGTGCGGCGGTCAGTCGTAGGCCAGTCTTAAGCTTACGATCATTCGCGATTGGGCTACGACGGTCGAGATGCGTCGCAGCGTAGACAATCGGGCGGTGTGCGGCTAGCTCAAAGTAGGCGCTGTTAACAGATTATTGTGTTATTAAGCGAAACAGAATTCATTGTTTTGTATCTATGCACCTAAACGAAATAATAAAAACTGACCACGTGCAACTAAAATCAATAATATCACGCCAGTGGTTTACTCGGAATGTGTTTTAAAAGTGGGAGATTCGGGTAATTTATCTGGTTGACTGAGGGCTGACATGTTAACCATATTATGGAAATCGCGTAACCTAGACAACGCGTGACGTATTAAGTGAGGCTTGCATGCACAGGACCAACGCAGTCTCAAACAAACGTGCTATTTTCTCAGAAAGAGGACTAGTTTAACCTCAACCAGCACACGGGGGCTCAAGTCTGACCCCACGGCGGTACTTTTGTATCTTTTTTATACACGAGGTAATGGTTCTAGTTTATTGTCAACTTCTTCCATATATAAATATAGGAAAAGTTATCAATACTGTTATTCTTATAGGAGATATGATTAAAAAATTTGTTGGGGGTAAAATTTTATTCCAATCGCATAACAAAAGTTTGTCCTGCTTATGAAAGAGGTGCATTGTTTGTCATATTCATTGTTTTCTGAAAACATGACATTTTCTAGGATTAAAGTATTGATTTCCTCAAACCAACAAAAGTTACCTAATTCCGGTGATATAACACTTTTTATCGCAAGAGATGTTAAAAAATCCGATTTCCAGGAAAATAAAACTCCGATTTCCAGAAAAATGACATGTTATCAGCATTATATATGTCGCTCGAAGACAGGTTAGCGGTTTAGTGCGGCCTATTGCAGTGACATTGGCGGCTGGACGTTACAGTGCTGCAGAGGCTCTTCAACAAATATTTCAACAAGGCAGTGATTATTCAATGTCAGAATTAACCAGTGATGGTGATGATGCCAGTGACAATGACTGTGTGCCGATTCCACATGTACAGAGGGATGAAGTGAAACTATCATGTTTCCGATGCGGATAAGGAGCCAGATAAGGTGAATGAAAGTAAATGAAAATTATGTAGAATCAGACAGTGACAATAGTTCGGATGGTGAACCTGCTGTTCAGGAAAGAGGTCGTGGCAGAGCACGAGGTGGCAGAGCACGTTATTGCGGTCGGGCTCCAGGTCATGGACAAGCTCCAAGGAGGGATTGGGTCGCAGAGAGAATATTGTTCCACAAGTAGTTTGATAAAATGAGTGGAAAAAATGGCAAGGTTAACAAAATGTGTTTATGTCATTCTGTAACACCGTATCTGAAAATGAGAACAACTTCAAAGGGACACACCAATATATTTCAGGGTTGGGGCCGGGGGGGCTAGGTGATTTTGAAAGAAAACAACATTGTTGGAACTACAAAATATTGAAATAAATAGTTTTTTGGCAATATTTTTTAAACAACAATGTATATAAATAAGCAAATAAACAGTTTGTTTTTGGGTTTGAGCAAAAAAACATTTTATTCGATTCCGAACAACACAGAAAGTTTGCGAACGATATTTTCTCTAGTCCCACCTCCATATATATAATTGTGCGACCCTAACTTAATTATTATACTCTAACTTATTGTCTGAATTTATCATGTCAAAAACTGTTGAATATGTAATGCAAGTATGATACTTATCTAATATATACCACAATATATGTATGAGGGCATTGATACCTGTACAGACGATATATATTAATTATTTTGTTCCAGGCTTGGAATCGTCATCTCCCTGCACCACATTGCCGTGACCAACAGGAAATTATTCGAAATCCACCTGACGCTACAAGAGAACGAATTGTTCAAAGCAGAAAAGCTTGATTTGTACTTTTCATCACATCTGAACTCTTAGTTGTCATAATGAGGGAGACAAACAGGAAGGCCAACCTTGTTTGCACTGAATGGAATGCCACTCATTAAGACAACATGACATGTTGGGTCCCTATCGTGCTTGCTGAGCTAGGGACCCAACCTAACCTTTATTAGCTACTGATTGCTGAACATATTCGTGAACTACGGTCACTTGAAATTGGAAGACCAATTTCCTGCGCCACAATGTCATTAAATCGTTTCAAGTATATCCTTCGATTTCTCCGATTTGACAACAAACATGCAAGAGTTGCAAGGGGGGACAGATAAGCTTGCCGCATTCAGTGTTTGGGAGATGTTTATTGGACAACTGCAACGGTGCTACATCCCAGGTCCTGACATGACTGTTGATGAGCGTGCCATTTAGGGGAAACTGGTGAAGCTCGTCGTGTGGGCCTTGGTACAGAAGTTGTCACGAACGCTTCTGGACCCTGGCTTCATAGTGGAAGAAATTTTTCTGCGATAACCTGTTACAGCATACTACAATAGTTGGAGCACTGCGAAAGAACAAAGCAGCTACTCCACGATAAATGCAACCAGCTAATAACCGACCAGAATATTCATCCATATTTGGACTCGCAGGAAATGTGACCATGACATCATATGTACCATCCAAGTCCTGTCAACTATGCGTCATGACGCAGTCTGATGGAAATGCCCAGAAGCCGGAAATAATCCTCCATTACAACAGCAAGAAAAGTGGCGTTGACAACACGGACCATCTGGCTACTTTGTTATCATGTAAGCAAAAAATCAACCGTTGGCCCATGATCCTATTCTTCAACATGTTGGATGTAACTGGTGTAGCTGAATTTGTGATCTGGGTGTCCTTGAATCCTGAGTGGGCTGCAAACAACAAAAAGGTATTTCGACGTAAGTTCCTCAAACAAATCGGATGTAATCTAACTGCTGATTGGATTCAGCACGGTAAGCAGAATGTTCGTATTATGCAGCTTCGCCATGAAGATGCTTGGAAAACTAGTCGTTCATCCACAGCCTGACGAAGAAGGACATCAGATCAGAAAGCGATTTCAGCTGTGTCCAAGAGGAAGAGACAAGAAAACATCAGCTGTCTCTTCGTCATGCAACATGCGCCGACCATTCGTCCCATATAACAACTTGTGTTGAATGCGAGTAGTGAAATTCACACATAAATGGACAATGTACTTTTACAAGAATAATTGTTGAAGAAACACTTTTTGCCTTAGTTGAACAATGCTTATTAGATACGTTTTGAATATTTTAGTGTAAACTATTTTAATAAGTTTACTAAAACAATTTGTCAGTAATTTGCAGTTTGCAACTTTGGTATGAGAGTTAATATGTTCGTCCATTAATTTGATAGATCAATTCCGTAAAAGTGAAAAAGCGATACAATATACCAACGTACACATATGGAAAAATAAATTTGTTAGTGTCGGGAGTGATATAGCCTAATTGCTTAAAGCACCGTAAAACCCTAATCAATCAATAAATGTGTTGCGTTTGTTACATTATAATTTATAACCATGCCCAAAGCAACATTTTGAGTATTTTAAGCTAAATTTCAGAATAAACTTCGTATTTTGCAACAATACAAAATAATTAGAAAATGTATCACAACAAGGAGGCATAATCTCACAAAATGTACATACTTTAATCTTTTATATTTACAATAAAAACTCTTTGAACACTATACAACATATTCGACCCCAGTTGAGCCGATGTGTGTCGGTGAAGGTTAACAAACAAAGGCCAAAATATGTTAGGTTAGTTGAGTTTTTACGCAAACATCATGGCCATATCGTATTGGTACGCATAAAAATAGGGGGATGCAAATACTATTTCATTTGGCGAGCGAATTTTTTTACACTTCGACACTCGTGACGTCGAGTTATCTAACAGTACGGCCCGGCTCATGAAAATAAGATGATGTATATTCAACTAGGTGTTCCCTCTTAAACCACTGTCGTGATATTCTTAATTGTAGTTACACAATTGGTTATGTCTTAGTAACGTTTACACGTGCATAGGCCCAAAACCATGATTTAGGCCCAACACAATAAGTGTTTTCCTTTGACATTACAAAGATTAGCAATTTTGTTAAGCATGCGGCACCCACAATCAAATATGTATGAACAAATAGGCACTCGCGACCATTCTGTTAGGCTAGAAGTCCAAGAGCAATAGGGTTGAACGCGGACATAAATAGTACAAAGGTAATTTGCTTAGGATAGTTGCCATAATTACCATATTGAACAACATATAAAAAATCCCCTAGTTTCCCGTGTGTGGGTTTGTCACAACGATGCTAGATGCCTGAGAAAAACATATATTAGCCATAACATCACAAATGACAAACACAATGTTGCTACTGAAAAAAAAGTGCATTAAATAGAAAGGTGAAGTTTTTAGTAAACCTTTTATTATTCTTTACACTATGGCATCGTGGTTGGTATCAATTTAAAACGACTTTGCTCGTTTTTATCATACAATAATTTTACATAGTATAAACTATATTATATATTCTGACATAATATTGGCCGCTCAAACGCTTCTAAATAACTAGAAGCAATTTTGAAATCAACACTTCGACGTTTACAAAACTCAGCCTCGATGGAAGAGGCGGAACCCTGAAATGTCAGAGCTTGTCACTTAGAAGCGTGGCAATTGTCAGTTAGTCGAGCCAGTATATCAACCGACACGGAACGAGGTCGTACGACGAATCGCGTTCAGAGGTGCTCAATATAAGTATGTTTAGACTGTTCTCCGCTAAGATACTTCGGAACTATTTCGTAAGTTATTTGTAAACGACGATTTCGCCGGCTAATGACAATCGAACATAGTAACTTAGAGATGAACAGCCGAAAACGTATATTCGTGCAAAAGTTGTTCAAACATTAAAAAATGACGATACGTACAATCGATAATTGTTTCACTTCTTCTGTCGACCAATATCAAAACATCGATTTGGGAATGCACATATCCCGAACCACATGATATTGCGATTCACCGAGCACCAATTCCACATTTCTGGTACGCACCAGGGACTAATGGGGGTATGAAAACTATTAGATTACATATATATATATCCTATGGAATCAGAAAACATAGTGTTGTGATTTTATCCGGTTTATACACATATCATCAAGATATGTTGCTAAGGTTCCTGACTAACAGTCGATGAACTGTCATATTTCAATATCCACTTACCTAACGCTGGCAGCAGGCAGCTTGTGTATAGGGAGACGTTACACACGGGCGGTTCGTCTGTAATCAATAATACAACTGATAGTTATTGAGGGCACACTTAGCTTTGACCAGCAACATGCAGCAGAAAGCGGTGGGTGTAATTACTTCTTTCAGTTTTCTTTACATTGGCGTGTCACATGCAATGGATCATATTTACAATTGAAATTTTTTTTGCCAGCTTTCAGGCAACAATTTATTAATTGATTTGAACATTACAATATAAATTCTTAATTGTGCTAAGTCGTGTGGGAGATAGACGCATATATCGAAAGCTAAAAGAAAATGTTCTTCACTCATCTTCAAACAACAAGAGAAACTGCAAGTTTGCGATAATAACTGGAGAGATTTAGTGGGAATGGGAGGGGAGTGGAGAATGAGGGCGAAGGATAGATGGGAGTGGAGACGATTGGTGGAGACGGTAGTAAAACGGGACTAGTAATGAAGACGGGGAAAAATTAACGACCGGTATCGGTGCCAGCCTCACCCTGGACTTCAGGGAAAACGAGGAGAGCAAATGTGCAGTTGTATTAAAGCGAAACAAAATTCATCGTGTTAGGTCTATTCACCTGAGGGTTGACGTGTAAACTAGAACGACCGATAAGTGAACAAACGTGCTATTTTCTTAGAAAGAGGAATAGTTTAGTAAGACCAAAATATGTTACATAAGTTGAGTTTGGACGCAAACAGCGTGACCATATCAATATTTTAACAAGATTTAACAAGATTGCCATCCCAATCAACAAGTTCCAGATGGCAAGGGGACAAGAAAGCAACATGCTATTAACCGTTCACTATTTTAAACACTTCTATTTGGTCTCCTATTAGTGTCCTGGTCTCTAGTGTTATCAAACCACACTGTAATAAGCGGCTTTCGTAACTAAGGTCTCTCAATTCTGGAATAATTTTGGTTGTTCTTCGTTGTATTCTTTCTAGCTTGTCTATGTCCTTTTTACGATACGGCCTCCATGCTTGAATACAATATTCCATGTGTGGTCAAACTATTGTTTTGTACATGGGTACAATTAGCTGTTTCTCCTTATACGTGATAGTTCTCCTAATTAGCCCTAGAATTTGATTTTCTTTCGAAGCAGCAATCCGATATTGCTCTGAAACTTTCATGTCAGCAATAAATGTTACTCGTAAGTTCTTTTCTTTTCCCCCATTTTGTATTCTTCGTCCATGTTTCCATGTCCAATGTGTATGCATTTACACTTCCCAAAATTGAATAACATTTGCCATTTTTCTGACCATTTAACTAATTTATCTAGATCATCCTGCAAACTTTGTTTAACTGTAACGTTAGTAACCTTTCTGAATACTTTTGTGTCATCTGAAAATGTCAGTACTTTGCTAGATATGTTATCTTCCAAATCATTTATATATATTAAAACACTATAGGGCCTAATACTGATCCCTGTTGTATCCCACTCAGAACAGTATAGGGCCTAATAATGATCCCTGTGGTACCCCACTCAGAAAAGTATAGGGCGTAATACTGATCCCTGTGGTACCCCACTCAGAAGTGTATAGGGCCTAATACTGATTCATGTGTTACCCCACTCAGAACAGTCTAGGGCCTAATACTGATCCCTGTGGTACCCCACTCAGAACAGTATAGGGCATAATACTGATCCATGTGGTACCCCACTCAGAACAGGGCCTAAGAGGAGACCAAATGGAAGTGTTTAAAATAGTGAACAGTTTTGAAGATGTTGATAGGAATATGTTCTTCAAAGTTAAAGAAGGCAGTAGAACCAGATGACACAAAGCAGCATTAGTTAAGGAGTAGTGTAGGTTGGACATGAGAAATTACTCTTTCTCACAGAGGGTGATAAATGAATGGAACAAACTGCCAAATGATTGTGTTAATGCTAGTAGTGTGAATATGTTTAAAAATAGAATTGACATATATTTGATAAGGTCGGGCTACACATAAATGATAAAATTGTAGGACTCTTGATAAGCCAATGGCTTCCTTGTCCACTAGCCATCTGGAACTTGTTGGTTGGGATGGCAATCTTCTTAAATCTTGTTAAATGTGTGTTCAACAAGGTTTTCCTGCTAAACCACTGGCGTGATATTTTTAATTGTAGATGCAAGTGGTTATATTGTTTGGTAATCATAGCAAATTATTATGAACTAACCTGTGTTGCCGAAATGTGGCATATAGTAATCTCTGCAGCCACATTTGTCGACAATGAAATCAGTGACGCATTCCCTGTAGCAGGCTGCCTGCGAGTAAAGACTGAAGTAGCGCAGCTTTTTGTGTTTCACACACTCACCGTGTGGTGGCGGCAGATTGATTTCCTACAATATCAACATTCAACAGACAAATGGCTACGAGTACCAGCACAAACCGAACTTATGAATGTTTCTCAACATTTGATTGGTTATTTTTACATCGTGTCATCGCATTTATAATTAATTCGTTTAACAACGTTTCAACATAAATTCCTGTAAAGTTATGACTGAAACCAATTTAGATGTGTATTATATATATCATGTGCTATTTATTGGCATGAATATAATCCATGATACACAGAAGGAGACTGGGTGTGTTGTGCATTCAGTAAACCAATATAAAGGGCATAACCCTTTCGAAAATATGTCATGATAAAACTTGATATACCATAGTATATCATGGCAAACCGAGATAGGCGAAATGTGGCAAAAATATGCTTTGTGATATTGTGTGTATGGCAATGCATGGCATACAATGGTTTACCAATTGATACATAAAACATAAATGTCAGACAGAAAAATATCACAAAAGTTGAAAGTCAAAATTAAGAGAGCATGTGTAACGCCGTCATGGTTGTACGGTCTTGAGACGGTGGCACTGACAAGGCAACAATCACACTTTTGCGATAACAACTGGGTCCAAATAATTACAGGAATATAGAAGGAGGATGATTGAGGGAAGATATTGGGATACAGTTCAGCTAACAAGAATAATAGTGAGAAGCCGGAATATGAGTAGATGCGGTGACAGCGTAACGCCGCAGGAAAAAGAACAATCCGCAATTCAAATGGGGAGGCTGCGTTAAGTGATGTCAGAAAGAAGAGAACGTTGCCAATAGAGAGAAATGGAAGGGGCAACAGCCGGGGTGGTGCAGCAGTATAGTGACTAGCATCACCGCTTTATAAAGGGAGCTCAGAAGAAGAGCGTATATTCTCGAATACGGGCATGTTGCCATAATTACAGGCACACGAAGATGGAACTTACTTTCGAGACGCTCACTACAACAGTTGTGAGCGTTCCTGCTGGGACGATATAGCCAAAGTCCTGCACTAATGGTATAGCATCGTGGTGGTGCAGAAGAAGATTCAGTCCCACTGTATTGTGTGGACCCGTCATGTACTCGTACTGTTCGATGTTCAACACCAGTTGCAGTCCGTGTATCAATCCTACAAAACACCAATTGTCTTGAAGACGTTATATTCAATTGGATGTAGTAGAAAGCAATGCAATTTTAGTTATTATATGCTTCATGTATACTGGTGAAGCAAAAAGGCACCACATTAATAAAACGGGAATTGTAGATGTGAGTATGCAACGATTATCCACATCACGTTTATATGTGTTATTCATCATAGGAAGTCGTTTACAGTCTTCGCAGTGCAATTGCTAATGCTGCAGAAGATAGGATTATTTACCAGTTGCATTGACCATGGAGTTGGGGCTAGTCCGGGCGTTGAACGTGTAACACACTCCAGCATCAGTCACAGTCACCTGGAAATCTTCGTGACTGCATGGCGTCCCCTTCCACCGACAACTAATAAGACAGCAATGTGTATGTGGGGTGATTACGGAACTACGACAAACAAATATCGTACTAACATGTCGTGACGTTCATCATGTTTGGTGACTAAAATAAAAGCAAATATTGCATTTTTTCCACGGAGGAAATTTACTGAAAGGGCAATTTCAATTCCCATTAACGTCCTAGCACCCGTTTCAAATCCGCTGAAATTGCTACATATGGCACGACGGGGGCAGGATTATTGGAGTTCAGTTAGTCTGAATGGGAGGGGGATGAAACAACTGAGGCATTTTGTTTGTAAAAAAGCCGCCTTAAATGTTGTCAGCCTGGCAATAACCAGTTAACATTAATAAAACATTTTAAAGCGTTATATATATATGTATGTATGTATGTATGTATGTATGTATGTATGTATGTATGTATGTATGTATGTANATACATACATACATACATACATACATACATACATACATACATACATACATACATATATATATATCATTATTGTCCCCATTATTATCAGTTTCGTTATAGTCAGTATTGTACGTAATAAACAGCTGAACTCACATGCACAAGTCACAAAGCTACATAAACAAACTCACGACGCAATCATATCTTCCTTGCGGTGTGCATGTTGTAGGTAGACATCATACATCGATTGGTTTCCGACGCCCCACTTTGTATAGTTGAACGTGGAGTTGACTTTCGGTGTGTACATGTCGTTCAACCAACGGTAAGTACCTTTCTCTACTGCTGTAACTAGTCTGTAAGTAACGCCGCCAACTGTTATGTGTGTGTGCGTGCGTGCGTGCGTGCGTGAGTGCGTGCGTGCGTGCGTGCGTGCGTGCGTGCGTGTGTGTGTTAACATATGATAACATGTGATAACACCGATATAAGTTTTCGCACTCTACATGTTCTCCGATTATCAAAGACGCATACAAGTATTTTTTCTTAATGGAAGACAACAGCGATAAGCGATACCTGAAGGCGTTTTGATTGCAAATGGTGACGGCAGGGAATTCGACAGGTTCTAGTCGTGACATCGTGATCTTCACTCTGACAGGCCAGCTCAAGTAGAGTCGCCCTAAATTTTGACACTGGTAGAAGAATACCAAGATGCTGGTCAACACGATTGTGATCCAGAGAAATCTGCAACAGACGAATATGTCAGGCACGGTGTTATGGAACGCAGAACCATCGTTCTTATTGACCTTCTGAAAGTCACTGGTAGATACACCGTTAACCTTACGAAAGACGTGACAAACTGGGCAATCTAACGTGTTTCCAGTTTTAATTGCCTAATCACTATATTACCCCATTTTTTACAGCAAAACTGTTTAATATGATGCCCTCATATTGAACGTTTCCTTGCATATTGGAGCGTAATGATTTTGTCAGCTCTAAAACCGTGGCAGCCTATTTTGATTAGTACGATGAAAAGAACTGTTCGATTTTAAGGCCGAATGCCTTGGTCAGGTCGACAATGGTTGATATAGTTCATGTTTTAATCTGAATGGTATCCTTAAAATCCTATGACTGCCTCACCTGCGAACTGAATTGCTTTTTGATTCTGTCACGTTTCGCAGCCCATGAAATGTGGTAGTTTCACAAAATTCCTTCAAGGCGCGAACCCACTGTGTGCTTCGATCGCCCGTCTCGTCTCCGGCTTCTTCGATCTGCATTGGCTCCACTATCAACGGGATGTCCGGCGTTTGAGAATCTTGCATCTGGTTCGCAGAACTTGCGCCTTTCATAAAGACAAGAAAGTGCACTTTGTCACAAAATCGGACTAGGGACAATTTAATGTGGACGGCGCCAGAAGTGTATAAGTTACATAGTTGCAGGCTTCCAATATGGAATCGATCCTACTCAGATGAACGTATCGCCAATGGAATGTTATTTTGTTAACTGAGCATTGACAAACTTGACAGAGATGTACCTCACAAGCATTGCAAAGACACTCTAGCTGTCATTTATTGCAACCGGCATTGATTCTCACGTTTCGGTAAAAAGAAATACGAAGGAACAGTGAGTGGGGGTTCAGTCGAAAAGCTGCCTGTGCAGTCTTTTTAACGAGAGGAAGCCCGTGAAAGGAAATGAAGGAGAAAGGAAAATGAGACGGCGTCCCTGCCTTTCAAAACTATCACAGAAAACTTTCCCTAAATCATTTACATGTAATTAACAAATCACAACATAAGGCAGACATCTGAAACATATTTAATAATTGTTTTACCGATATTGATCCAAACCTAGCCACACAAATACACAATGCCATAAATAAAAACTTTAAGATATTACCTTAAGAGCAAACTGACGATGCATTTATCTTTGACCAAATTGATGATGAAACAATCTCCAAAATTATAGATAATATTCACCCCAAAACAACTTGTGGTTTTGACGGTGTTTATTCAACAATATTAAAATGAGTTAAACTTGCTCTAATAAAATAATTAACACTAATAACAAGCCAAATATTAGCTACATGTATCTTCCCAAACAAACTTAAAATTTCCATCGTAGTTCCAATCTTCAAAAAGGTGAAAATACACAATTTTGCAATTACATACCAATATCTCTCTTACCGATTGTTTCAAAAGTAATCGAACAAATAATTTACATCCAGCTAGATTAATGTCTTTAAATACAAAAACTTTTGCATGATAACCAATGTGGATTTAGAATGGAACATTCAGCTGAATTTGGTGTTCTTAAATTAACCGATACAATAATGATACAGATGAAATACCTATAAATATCTTCCAAGACCTTTCAAAACAATTCGACACCCTAGACAATACATTATTAATAGCTAAATTAGAATATTAAGGCGTAAAAGGAGTAACTTTAGGTTTAATTAAAAATTATTTAACATATCGAAAACAGCATGTGGAAATACAGGATGTCAAATCAAATATGCTGAACATTTCAACAATTGTACCCCAGGGCTAAATTCTAGGCCCTGTGTTGTTTATTATAATTATATATTAATGACTTTGAGTCCAGCAAACAGCAAAATGTTGTATTGCGTGCCGATGATACCACCCTCTCAAGTACCCTAGACTCATTTTCAACTCATAAAGAAAATGGAAATGTAGAATTCTCTATCAACATAGAACTGCATAAAATCAGTGAATGGCTTAAACAAAATTAACTATCTCTTAATCTATTCAAAACTAAATATATTCTTTTCAAAACGGCTAGAAGAAAATGTTTTAAATAAACAAAATTAAACTGGAAAAGCCGTATTGAAAATATTTCAAATACATGTTCAATGACATTAGGTATTCTCAATATACTCAAACGATTATTACCTCTTAACATCAAGATTATGTTTTACAACTAATTGATATTGACACATTTGAACAATGGCATAACAGCGTGCGGTTACAAATCTAAAAGAATTTTTAAAAATGCAAAAGAAAGTCTTCCGAATTATAAGTGTAAGCAAATATAATGCACTGAACAATTGTTTAAAAGTCTTAAATTATTAAAAATTAAACTTAAACTAAATTAAACTTAAACTAAACATATACTATAAATTCACACATAATAAACTACCTGTCTACCTTCAACACTTATCACTTGATCAAAACAGTAGTATTCACAACTTCAACATGTAAGGCAATACAACATGCACACAGTCAGATTACAACACGAATTTGCTAAACACAGTATTATATATACTTTGCCACACTCGATAAAAAATGCACCTGGTGTATCGAAAAGCAACATACTCAGAGTCTACATGGTTTTGTAACCTACAGTCAAAAATAATATTTACAAACTTATATATCGCTATGTAATATGAGAAACTCTTATATATGCCAACAAGAATGATCATGTAATAACACCGCATTGGACAATGAACCAGCCATACCGAATCATTTATTATTGTCGTGTTTTTTTATATAGCCTACATTTTTTCCGTATTTATATCGTTATATGTTTTTGTTTGTATAATATTTAAGTTGTTAATAATTGTACATAGGGTGGCTCCTGTGAGAGCGACTAGTTCTTACTTTAATGGGAGTCTCATAGCCCCGTATTTGATATTTGTGTTATATTTATGTTTTAACTACTTATACTTGTATGTACATACTCACTTGTTTAGTGACAGGTTTTGGGGCCTAATAAAAACGTACACGGCTTTACACTGAAACAATTATGTGTCTTTATAAAGCGAAAATTCATTTTCTGTGAAGATCGTCCTATGTTGTAGGGCTTTAAATTATTATTATTTTAACGGTGCAATATGCAACGATATCACACACACACACACACACACACACACACACACACACACACACACACACACACACACACACACACACACACACACACACACACACACACATATAGTTTTGTATGTGTATAGACAAATATAGTCGTTTCATCACGTAGACTAACTTAGTTGATGGGTTGTTCGTTTTCTCGACGGAGAAAGCGATCGATATAATGCCAAAACAGTATTGCATTTATCAACTTAAACGTGATATATTACCAGCATTGCATGTTATGGCATTACACTATTAAACTGTTAAAAGCGCTATTAGGCGAGGCAGTCAACTGACATATCGACCTTCAGCAACTCAACATTAGCGTAATTGCAAGTGTACGGCTGCAATTCCAGGGGCTTAACAAACGCATCGTGGTCGAAGATTTTGTTCATCGTATAATAGTTTCCAATGAATACTGGGCAGACAAAGATAACACATATGCCGAGTTGAGATTGACGTGTCACATGTTATATGTATGCTTCAAGCTTTGACGTCAAATGATGGCGATGGAGCCTCTTCAGGTGCTAGCCTCCGGGAAATGACAGTGGTGGGTCGCTGGCGCTTGATCGGCGAAATAAGTCGCAATAGGTCGGCGAAACATGGGCAATTTCTTTCACCCTACGTTGCCTGCGTCTATCGGAGAGACGCAAAACATGTATGTCTCTTCAACCATGTGTCTATGTCAGGGGAAATAAAGTAGCACACAGGTTGTGAATGTGTAACGTGTATTGGACTCACTCACTATAGATTTAACAAGATTTAACAAGATTTGCCATCCAAGCCAAAGGCCCAGATGGCAAGTGGACAAGGAAGCCATTGGCTTATCGAGAGTCCAACAATGTTCATCTACTTATAGCCCGCCCTCCTGATATATGTGTCTACCTTGTTTTTAAACATATTCACGCTGCTAGCAGTTACACAATCTGTAGACAATTTGTTCCATTCATTTATTGTCCTCTGTGAGAACGAGTGCTTCCTGATGTCCAATCTACATTGATCCTTTACTAATTTTACCTCATGTCCTCTAGTTCTGCTATCCTTCTTGAGTGAGAAAAACATATTTCTATCAATATTTTCATACCCATTCAATATCTTAAAAACTTCAATCTGATCTCCTCTTAACCTCCTTGTCTCTAGAGTTGTTAAACCACAGAGGAGGAAAACTATCAATTAAACCTATCGTAGATTATAGCCAATGGTCAATAGTGGCTTCTTACGATGCATTAGTGTTCAGAAGTTCAAATTCTCCTGAATTAGAAAACAATAACATCCCATTTCAAATCTGGAATTAAACCAGTTAAAAAGTATGACTTAGATTAGGTTTATACCCTTCCACTACATGATTAATCGATCATGGTATGTTCATTTTGTATTGCATGGCGTCTGACAACTTCCGTGCTTCACATTTGGGATATCAGTCCCATGTGTTGCTATTACCACTTTATTAATAAAAAGGCAGACAGTAACATTGCAGCCTCTCTTTATAACATAGTAGCAAAGGTTGTGCTTTGCTTTGTAAACTGCGTTCTTTCACCGGATGGGAAAATTGAGCTGTTTAAATCCTAGCAGGGTTTTGCCAGGTGACACTCTCGCACCATACCTTTTTGTGATAGTCATTGATATGCACTACGATGGTTGAACATATAATTTAGAGCCAGGTTTCGTTGTGTCCACTATGCACTGCGATCAGCAATAGACGGACGTGACGAAGAACTGGGATTACAACTTAACTTATCTTAAGAGAAGAAATCGAAGCTGTGTCATACACGAGGTCATGACATATTTTTAATTTGCAGAATATATAGCTCTTTTCTCAGAAGCCACACAGGCACAGGGTCTTCTCGGGCGAGGATTGATTTGAAGGTTAATGCTTTAAAAATATATGTTTTGTAGAAGTTCGTTGCCTTCAAATAACTAGGTCGGCACAACAACCAAGATCAGGAAGATATTGGTGCGGAAGCACTAAAACAACTTAGCAAATTTTATAGTCTGCACTATCACATAAAATTAAGCTACGCTTGTTCATAGCATCGGTAGAGTTTGTGTTCTCCTTTGGATGCGCATCTTGGACAATGACAAAACACTCAAAAACAACTAAACGGGTGATGCACAACAATGCTACGACCTGCTTTCAACATGCACAGGCAGCAACATCTGATTAAAACAGAGCTTTGTAGTGTAATGGGCAAACCAATGCAGATCAGCCATTTATCGACTAACGGAAGGTGTGGGACTGGAGCCTACAGAGCTGAACATGGCAATAATAATAATAATAATAAAATTACTTCTTTGGTGCCAATATCCTCAAAAAAATCCAAAAACAAAACGCAACAAAACTAAAGGATTAGGCATTCTCGTGATAATGCACAATGCAAAAAGATGTCAACAGATGGATGGACGTGCCAAGAAGCTAAACAGGATAGGCAATATTAAAAAGATAGGTTTTCAGTTGACGGCGAGATTAAACTACATTTCCTGCTTATTTTGGGCATATAGATGTAAGGAGACAAATGGCTGGAGTCTGGAAAGTTCGACTCCAGTGGCCGATATCGTTGAATGAGTGATTGATTGAGTGAGTGAGTGAGTGAGTGAGTGATTGAGTGTGTGATTGTGTGAGTGAGTGAGTGAGTGAGTGAGTGAGTGAGTGAGTGAGTGAGTGAGTGAGTGAGTGAGTGAGTGAGTGAGTGAGTAGGTGTGTGGGTTGGTTGGTGGGTGATTGACTGAGTATTTGGGTGGATGGTTGCTGAGCGACTGAGTGAGTTAGTGGATGAGTGAGTGGGTAGGTAGTTGAGTGGGTGAATGAGTGAGTGGGTGAATGAGTCGAGAAAGGGGGTTCTCATCTATGACGTAACCCTCGGCAACGGATGTTGAGCTGCATTTAACTAAAGCTCATAGTGATGGGAATTGCTCCTCATAAACTCGCTTATTATGTTCTTAAATATACTTGAGCAATGTTGGTGCATCCGGGGCATTGTCAGGTTTCATCATAGCACACTGCTATGTAAATCTGCAATGTTACAGTAGTATCGTACTATCTGCATTAGGCCTCGAACCGACGTGGATAGCGGGTTCCCTCCATCCCCAGACCGTACAGTCAGGGAGAAGCCTTGATGGTCTACATTCATTTCTGATGCTGTGGTAGGTTCATGATATAATTGCAACGTACACACTAAACTGTCACTTATTTTATCTGACACACGGGCATGTAGCGATATGGTGGCAACACCAAGTTTAATACCCTGTGCTTCTCCTTGCAGAACATTCAAACAACCCACAATACCTGTGTTGGTGGTGGCCGTGGTAGGTTCCTCACTGCATGATACGGTTGCGGCAGCAACGTTTGCTGCATTCGGCAGGGCGGCATGCAACAACTCTCGTATCTCACCCAACTCTCGCCACGTCTCGCGACCGACCTGCTCGGTAGCACTTATGCGCTTCTCGGTAGCACTCAAGCCCTGCTCGGTAGAACTCATGCGCTTCTCGGTAGCACGCACGCGCTGCTCGGTAGCACTCAAGCCTTGCTCGGTAACACTCACGCGCTTCTCGGTAGCACTGATGCCCTGCTCGGTAGCACGCACGCGCTGCTCGGTAGCACTGATGCCCTCCTCGGTAGCACTCACGCGCTGCTCGTTAGCACTGATGCCCTGCTCGGTAGCACTCACGCGCTGCTCGGTAGCACTGATGCCCTCCTCGGTAGCACTCACGCGCTGCTCGGTAGCACTGATGCCCTCCTCGGTAGCACTCACGCGCTGCTCGGTAGCATTGATGCCCTGCTCGGTAGCACGCATTCGCTTCTCCATGTCGCTTTCCCACCCAAAACGTGCCCCATTCGCACCGGCAGCCCCCGATATGCAAGCAGTCGCACTGACCTGCTCTAGCCCAGGATCTACCTCGTCGCTCTGTGTGGGGAGATCCAGCGATGCACTAGCCCTGGCACTTTGTTGAATTGACTCCTTGATGGGCGGCATCCTGTAAAATCAAATCAACATTATGTACTGATTAATCCTGCCCATTTTATTCCAGGTATATATATTGCCGACTGTGCCATCACACCACATGGACCATCATTAGTGAACCCGTACCACCGATGAACCTCCTTTAGTCTACATCATTATTGGTCAATCCCTACCATTATGTGGCCAAAATTGGACTAAGGACCACGGTTTGCATACCATTACCATTACCACAGTAATCAGGGAACGATAGAAGAAAGGCCAGTCTCTAAATACGAAGAAAACATAAACCATGGTCATCCAAAGAAAACATGTTACGCCAACATTCAACATCCTAATAAACGGGATTGTTCCTAAACTAGTTCATAAGTTTCATTATCTTAGATCAGTGGCATCGCGGGTGGCCGGTACAATGATATCAATTAAAGAATGTGTCAGGCCAAAACGGCTTTCCAGAACATAAAAAGTATTTTATCATAGAAAGGTATATCACTTGAAGTAAGAACACATGTTCTGCCATTCTACATAGACCCCTTACTGCTATATCACTTAAAGTAAGAACACAGGTTCTGCCATTCTACGTAGAGCCCGTGCTGCTATATCACTTGACGTAAGAACACATGTTCTGCCATTCTACATAGACACCTTCCTGCTACATCACTTCAAGTAAGAACACAGGTTCTGCCATTCTACGTAGAGCCCGTGCTGCTATATCACTTGAAGTAAGAACACATGTTCTGCCATTCTACATAGAGACCTTACTGTTATATCACTTGACGTAAGAACACATATTCTGCCATTCTACGTAGAGCACGTGCTGCTATATCACTTGAAGTAAGAACACATGTTCTGCCATTCTACATAGAGACCGTGCTGCTATATCACTTGACGTAAGAACACATGTTCTGCCATTCCACATAGAGCCCGAGCAGCTATATCACTTGAAGTAAGAACACATGTTCTGCCATTCTACATAGACCCCTTATTGCTATATCACTTGACGTAAGAACACATGTTCTGCCATTCTACGTAGAGCACGTGCTGCTATATCACTTGACGTAAGAACACATGTTCTGCCATTCTACGTAGAGCCCGTGCTGCTATATCACCTGACGTAAGAACACATGTTCTGCCATTCTACGCAGAGCACGTGCTGCTATATCACTTGAAGTAAGAACACATGTTCTGCCATTCCACATAGAGCCCGAGCAGCTATATCACTTGAAGTAAGAACACATGTTCTGCCATTCTACATAGACCCCGTGCTGCTATATCACTTGACGTAAGAACACATGTTCTGCCATTCTACGTAGAGCCCGTGCTGCTATATCACCTGACGTAAGAACACATGTTCTGCCATTCTACGCAGAGCACGTGCTGCTATATCACTTGAAGTAAGAACACATGTTCTGCCATTCTACACAGAGACCTTACTGTTATATTATGGTCAATGTTTAAATAATAAAAAAAACTTAGAACCAACAGAAACATGTTTTTTAGAGGAATGGTTAGAGTATCGTGAACGGAAGAGAAAAAAAATCAAGCCATTTTAAAAATGCAACAATAAAAGGAAAAATTAAACGAAGGTCATGCGCGAAATCAGGAAAGAACAAGCAGAATCATCATTGCGACTACCATTAAGAAACCCTTACGATAACGATGACCACAGTTAGGACACCCTTGCGATATGGTTTGGATATCCTTGCGGTAAAGATGACCACGGTTAGGACACATTTATGATAACGACGACCACGGTTAGTTCTTCTCTTCCGGTTACTTTGACTTGGTGCAGCGACTTGAATTTGGTGTAGATCATTTACAGAAAAACGCGGTATATCGAATAGAATAAGTAGTACTATTGCATATATATTATACACAAACGTATTGTAGACATATATTAGGAAACAGGTTTTGTTAATTATTAGTCAGAGGGAGTATTTTAGAGTAAGTTAGTTTCGG
>SDWI01001319.1:116674-129699 GCA_009193005.1 Lamellibrachia luymesi
CATCTGCCATTTCTCAGACCATTTCACTAATCTGTCTAGATCGTTTTGTAAATGTTGTTTATCACCATCAGTATTAACCTTTCTAAACAGTTTTGTGTCATCCGCAAATTTCAGTACGTTACTTGTTATATTGTCGTCCAAGTCATTGATATATATTAAGAATAATATAGGTCCTAATACTGATCCTTGAGGTACCCCACTCAAAACTGATTTCCAGTTTGAAGTTTCTCCATCTACTACAACTCGTTGTTTTCTCCCAGTCAGCCATTGTTCTAGCTAGTCTCTGTCAGCCATGAGGAGCCATTATGATATTGGACAATCACTTAACGGTGAATAATTAATGTCGAACATGTTTCATGACTACAATGTTATGTTTGTATTGTGTCCCGTCCACAGACCTGTTTGACGAACGTAGCACGCAAGACATGCGTGCGTGTGCACGATAGTGGCGTTGTTCACTTCACTCAGCTTGTTTAGTTTCACGGGCGTAGAGTAAACGATTTGTCAGTTTACTGCAAGCGTGACATCGATACAATAGAACGGTAGTTCCAATTATATTAGGCGTTAACTAATACGTGTAACGTCTAAATGTCACGGCGTTGTTGCGTGTTCTGTGTGTTGCATTCCTTTGATTCTCCACACAGTCGATCCATTAGATTTAATAACATTTAGGAGTACACATTAAAACACATTAAACTATTCAGCCCCAATCTGTACACAGCATGTCGGGATACAAGAATGTATACAAAGTGTTGACGACAATTGGATTAATAATACGTTTAGTTCATTTATCTAAAACATGATAGCTAAATGTATTATATGTGTAATAGGTACAAGGAAAAAACTTGTGTTTTTGACAATTTGATTAGTAGGCCCTGTTTATATGATTTGTATAAATCTCCGATTACAGACCTGTTCGCCAGCACTGGACACAACTGATCAATTGAACTACACTTCATTACACGTGTATATTGTTGAGACAACTGAAGTTATATATTAGAAAAAAATAAAAATAAAATATATATATATATATACACGTATTATTTATTACAGTTAACTAGCACAACCTGTCTGACTGATGTTAGGAGTCCAAGCGCAAAAGGCACGTTTTATCGAAATGGATGGAGTGATATGAATTAACAGGAATCGATGGAGGAAATGGATGGAGTGAGATGGATTAGCTGGAACAGATGGGTGGAATGGATGGAGTAAGAAGGATTAGCTGGAATCGATGGAGAGAATGGGTGGAATGAGAAAGATTTGACGGAATCAATGAAAGAAATGGGTGGAGTAAGATGGATTAGATGTAATCGATGGAGTGAATGGATGGAGTGATATGGATAAGATGGAATCTATGGATGGAATGGATGGAGCTATATGGGAAGCATGGTTGTAATCAATGGAGTGAGATTGAATCGATGGAACGAATGGATGTGATTAACGTTATGGATGGGGTTGGATGGGGATTGCAGGGGTGGACAGGAATGGGTGGAATGTATGGGTGTGGAATGGGTGGAACGCATTGGTAGAGTGGGACGAGTGGGACGGATAGGTTGGATTGGCTGGGTTGGATGAATTGGACAAGGTGGTTGGAATGGATGCGTTGGTTGGATCAAATGTATATGACGGGTCGGTATGAATGGATGGGATGGATCATGGATGTGAAGTGTGGAATTGATGCGTGACATGCATTGGATGCACGACATTGATCTATGGATGGGTTGGACAGGGTGGGTTTGTTAATAGGATTGACTGAATAGTTCGTATGGATGGAGTGAAGGAAATCGATGGAGGGAATGGATGGAGTGAAATGGGTTAGATGGAATCGATGGAGGGAATGGATGGAGTGAGATAGGTTAGATGGAATCGATTGAGGGAGTAGATGGAGTGAGATGGAATGGAATATGCAGATGGGATTGATGGGATGACATTTAGTTGGATATTGTCAATATAAGCATCTGGGCGTATACATAATTTCCGTCACAATAAAAAACAATATGCGTCCAGGCGAAGATATGTGCGACAAAACGTGGCGCCACAGCGCGGAGCCTGGATGATCTAGGTTAATTAATGGATGATCTAGGTTAATTAATGGATGATCTAGGTTAATTAATGGATGATCTAGGTTAATTAATGGATGATCTAGGTTAATTAATGGATGATCTGACCATAGCACTAAACAAAAGTGCTGCATCATATGTTGTTGATACCTCAAACGTTAATCAGTTTCATAACATTTTATAAAAGTAAGTTAAAGCTGCTTCCTCAACTGATTTAGTCTATCGCAAATCCGGTTCATTGATATTCAAATATGTAGTGCGTCAATAGTTTATGTAAGTATGTAGTGTAGTGTGTGAATAGTTTATGTAAGTATATAGTGTAGTGTGTGAATAGTTTATGTAAGTATGTAGTGTAGTGTGTGAATAGTTTATGTAAGTATGTAGTGTAGTGTGTGAATAGTTTATGTAAGTATGTAGTGTAGTGTAGTGTGTGAATAGTTTATGTAAGTATGTAGTGTAGTGTGTGAATAGTTTATGTAAGTATGTAGTGTAGTGTGTGAATAGTTTATGTAAGTATGTAGTGTAGTGTGTGAATAGTTTATGTCATCGAAATAATTTACTCCAGTCGTTACATCTGGTAAGGATCAAAATAGTGGATATCCCAATTGATACACACTATGATGGTCAATGCTGATCATGGGCGTGATTTCAATGACATGACAAAGTGACGAAATGTCACCAAGGAAGACAATCGTGATTTTTCATCATTTCGATTTTCACTTAACTTAATGTTTGAACAAGCATACCGTAATTGAATAATGTATCTGATGATTTCATAAAACAACTACATAAAACATTTACACAAGCGAGCTAGCATGTTGCAGTGAATACTATGTAGGTTTGGTTTTTCGCAAAAATAATTTGAAATGAGACTAGCAAAGAAATCGAATTGAGGAAGCACCTTTAAATATTATAGCAAAAACTTTTGTCACTAACATTTATATAATATAATATATACTCTCATTTTTTAAAAACTATAAATATGTTGATTAAATACAGCAACTTTTTAATTTCCTTAAAATTGGTTGATTTGATACGGAATGATCCGAATGCATATTCAGTTGATTACATATCCTCAGCTGTTGTTGCCTGTGAAATAAATTTGGGCTAAGCTCACTAGTTGCACCGTCAGTTATAGTGGTGCCGGCAAACGGAGTTCCTGTGAATATCACATACCGCAAAGTAATCTCGCTTTTCCGACTCTCACTCGGCTTCGTGAATCGGCCGAGAAGAGTCTGGCAGCAGAGGCGTGGTCTCATTGTCGTCTACTTTCACAACTCCGTCAGCCGTTTCACGTCATTGTGAAAATGATAAACTAAACATTTCCTTTGCCTGATTTAACTGTTTTCAGTGAGACGGTTGTGTCAATATAATCACAATTTAAAGTTAACTCGAATTGCATCGTATAAATTGATAAACGTTAATTCTTATTTTATGATTTAGTGAAATGCCCGGATGACATCGTAATTAGCTAATCATGTATGCACCCTGAATAATTAAGGCTAATCGCGAAGCCCAGACTCAACACCAGTGGTGCCACTTAGTGGGTGTCATATAAGTAACGATTAGATTTGATGTGCAGATGCGCCACGCAAAGCATAAAGGGCGTCCATGCAGTAACACTGCCAAAACTTCAAACCTCGGGCTATCAAAATAGTTTCTCGACTCCTTTAAACATAATTTCCAAGACTCTGCTGATCAGAGTGCTGTGGAGATATGGAACTATAACAGAGAATCAATCTACAGCACTGTTATGTCCACATTTGGCAAACGAGAAAAACATAATGCAGATTGGTTTGAAGCCAACCTGGAAAAGATGGAACCTATCATTCGAGCTAAGCGCAGAACCCTGGTCAACAACAAGAAACACCTTAATGAAAACACCTTGTCTGCATTTAGATCAGCCAGGATGGCATAGATAACTGCCAGACGCCAACGATTACTGGCTAAAACTTTGTCAGAGCATTCAGCTTTCATCAAACAAAAAAACGCACGAGATCTGTATGATGGAATAAAGAAAGCAGTGGGGCCAGGTGTAAAGAAATCAGCCCTGACTGGCGAGATTCTCACCGGCCGCAACAAACAAATGGGGAGATGGGTCGAGCATTATGCTGAGCTTTACTCCACTGACTCTCTACCTGCGGCAAGGCACCTAGTAGCGATGGCATTCCACCTGAGGTGATCACGTGTGGGAAGCCCGTTCTGATAAAATATCTTTACAAACTCATATGTCTGTGCTGGGGAGAGGGCCCTGTGCCTGAAGACACATGTGACGTCACTGTCACCCTTTACAATATTAAAGGAGATCGTAGTGACTGCAACAACTACAGAGGAATCTCCCTGCTCAGAATATTGGGGGAAATGTTTGCCCGTGTTGTGGTCAACAGACTGGAGAAGTTGGCTACGCGTGTTTATCCAGAATCACAGTGCATCTTCGGAGCAGGAATATCCACCATCGACATGCTATTCTCGTTGCGACAGTTGCAAGAGAAATGTAGAGAGCATATACATCGCCTTTGTCCATATGACAAAGGCCTTTGAAATGCAGAAAATGACTCTTCACACTCCTCGAGAAGATCGGATGTCCCCCAAACCTGTCGAGTATGATTACGTCATTCCACGCAATGTTGTAAAGCAGGGTTGCGTCCTTACACCAACCTTGCTTGGGGTATTCTTCTCCCTGCCGCATTCCTATGCTTTCGGTTCGTTTTCAGAAGGTGTGTACTTACATACCAGGACTGATGGCAAGCTGTTCAACGCGGCCCGTCAGCGTGCGAAAATCATGGTTCCACAGGTCATGGTCAGGGAGATGCTTTTCGCTGATGACACAGCTCTAATAACGCACATTGAATAAGGCCTCCAGAGGCCATTGTCATAGGCCATGAAGTCAGTGAAGCTCCAGCCATCTGCATCGATGAAAGCGCTCTGGAAGTGGTGCAGGAGTTTACCTACCTTCTGAAAAATCCGTCTTAACTGGAAACATGTATGAGCGAGAAAAATGGCATTCCAATTATTTAATACCGTATTAATAATAGGCTTGGAATGCCGAAGGGCCCTTACATGGGAATGACAATCACGTAACGATTGTCTCCAAGTTCCATAGTAGGGGCGTAATGACAAAGTGGATTAACCACCCTCTATGGTGAGCTTGCCTCTGGTGCAAGGCGTGTCGGCCGTCCAGCTCTGCGGTTCAGGGATGCTTGCAAACGAGATATCAATGCCAAGTGCAGACAATGCGATGGTTCTATTCATGCCTGTCCGAGCGTCAGCAGATCGTTCAATTTAAGGACACCATTTCTAACCCGTCTGAGGTCATAACGGGCATTCCTCAAGGCTCTATTCTGGGACCACAATTCTTCATTGTGTTCATGAATGACATGCCTTTGAACGCTACAACAAACGCCACTGTGGACATGTACGCTGATGATTCCACCATCACTGCCACAGGAAAATCTATCCAGTCAGTTAAACAGAGCCTAAACAACGATCTTCAGGAAATATCTAAGTGGTCTGACGAAAACAATCAATGCTGAAAAAACAAAGACCATGATACAACTCGACAAAAGTGGCGGCACCTTGACCCAACTGGTCCCGATGTATGGATCATGGGAGACACGCTGCAATTGATAGAGAGCGACAAACTACTCGGGTTAAAAATAGAACAGTTCTTCACATGGAAGCCACACGCTCAAAATATACATAGCACGAGTGCTGGCTACCTCGCACTTCTCTGCCGAATACATGGACATGCGAAGACTGCGAGAACATCTTTAAAAGTGAGAAAGACAGGATGCTCGAGTGCGGGTACTGCGGAAACCGATACTGCATTAAATGCTTGAAATTTAAACCTGGGGAATATGAGGCAATAGGGAAACCCGGATGCATGTGAGTAGTAGGTAAGTCTTTTTCAATCCTCAAAAATTATCCATTTTTGATTGGTCGAGAGCAGTCACGTGACCTAGTGTCGACGGTTCTGATTGGTCGAGAGCAGTCGAGTGCCATATGCCGTCACCTCATTTGCATAACATGAGCACTTGTGTCGACCGTTCCTATGACGTCACACCTCATTTGTATATCACGTGACCTCTCTATGGAGGCTGTCATCTTGTTTTGCGCTGATATGATCGCCAGGGGACACTACGGTCAACGTCAAATATCAAAGGTCACCGACCTTTGCGCTGATACAATCGCCAGTTAGGGTTAGGGTTGGTCAGCCTAACCCCAACCTGTTGTTGACTGTATAACCCTAATGCTTCTGTTGTCTACAGTGAACCCTAATACGAGCCCTTACCCTAACACTAACGTAGTGAACCCTACTACCCAGACTCCATAACCCGAACACCCTGTGAACTGTGGTCTGATCCTAAGCACGTGTGTTTGACTCGGTCTGCTGTGTGTGCTTCTATCAGGCCAGCTAACTCTAACCCCAATCAGTGATCATGTTTGCGTAGTCCGGCTTCCGTCAGCTGCTGACGGAGGCATTCGTGAACAGGGATCGAAGGGTCTGTTAGCAGCAGCAGCAGCAGCAGCAGTGGTCGTTAACAGGGTCGTTAGTAGGGAACAAAGAGGCTAACGAGGAAACGATAAAGGAACACTACACGATATCGTACGAGTGCACACGTATTATATTGAACAACACAAACAGCATGATGATACAACAAGGGTAGCGTGTAATATCACTAAGACTACTCCTATATACCACCTATATCGTATCGATCCTGCATAAACACCTATGTATCTGCACGTTACTTACTTTCGATTGGATATGTGACAGGTCCTACTACGCGGCCATGTATAGTGCTGTGTAGTGCTCTGTACAGATCGGAGAAAGGTTGTGATTATAGCGCGCTTTTCGATACGTGTCTGGGTACATAACCGGTTTGATCTAGTTTGAACCGGTTTGATCTAGGTTTTTTTTCTGGAATGTTCCAACGAAGTCACGCCCACGAAAAAAAACACGATCCCATATTTTCACCCTGCTAGCAGACCGTGTCTAGCGGACGAATGTTCGTGCATGCAGCGGGAAAAACGTAGCCGTGCATGTAAGCTATACAAAACATATCGCATCATTGCATTATATCGAGAACTTTTAGACGTATGTCACCTATAAAGCCACGAGTCTGCATAAATACCGCAAGATCAAAAGGTCAAGGTCAACAAAAAAACACCGCCACACCTGCAAGTTGTGTGTGCAGCTTACGCCAACTGTGTTATGCTTTATGAAGCGGCATATTGCTTGTTTAATTAGGACTGGGAACACTAGACATGTGCTACTCGAATTCCTCCGGAAGACAACATAACTTTTATTACTCAAAAAACGGTGAAAGAGCTACACTGTAGTAAGTAGCTGTACAACGCACCAGTTATAACGATCCTATTACATGACATCCCTCCTTTAAAACATCCCTCCTTTAAATGTAAGAAGGTCAAAAGAAACCATTCATCAGCTTTAACGAATGTTCGCTGTGGATAAATTTATATCAAGCGAGTAGCAAACTAGGCTAATATAGTCACATTATATCGACTATCAAAAATCACATAGAATGTCACAGAATGGTCACTTGTGAAACAGATCAATAATACTATAAATGTCAAATAGTATTGAAAACACAATTAAATGTCAAATCGCACAGGCTTTCTGATTGCACGACCGTATCTAGAGAATCGTTCATGCTGTAGAATCTCTTCTAATGGAGGTGGCTCAGCGCCGACTCTTCTTGGCGGCACAGCGACGACTCTTTGTGGCGACGGCACGTCTGGCGGTACCGGCATCTGAATAGCGTTACCCTCTCGAGCGTCGGGATCGTCCATCTGAGGAAGAATCAGCGGCGGCTGCTCACGTGTCCTCCGTAGATGACGACGATTGCGGCGGAGTTCTCCTCCCTCGTGCTGGATCACGTATGACCTCGGACTCTCGTGTGTCCGCTGAACGATAGCGGGATCCCAGCCCCACTTTCTCTGGACACGTACTACATCACCAGGCTTCAATGGCTTCAATGATGTAGCACCGTGGTCATAGTCCTGTTTGAACCGTGTCTGTCTGTCCGTTAAGTCTTGTTTCGCGTTTACGACTCGCGGCTCAAGAACGGCTTTGGTTGTCGGCAACTTTGACCTGAGTAGTCGGCTCATTGCCAGTTGTGCTGGTGCATAGCGGAGTCCACTGATCGGCGTGTTCCTATATTCTAGCATCGCTATGTAGGGATCACGACCCTCTTCGTCTGCCTTCTTGAGGAGCGACTTCAACGTTTGCACGACTCGCTCTGCCTGCCCGTTCGATTGAGCATATGTTGGGCTCGATGTAGTCACTGTGATACCCCAATTCTCCGCGAATTGCCGAAAATTATAGCTACCAAACGGTTGGTTGTCTGCTACGATCTCTTCGGGTATTCCATGACGTGCACTGATGCTCTTAACATGTGAGATGACACATTCGCTTGTCTTGTTCTCGAGCAGTGCCAACTCGGGATACTTCGAATAGTAGTCAACGACTACTAGGTAATCTCGACCTTTGAACGACATAATGTCCATTGCCACTTTGCGGAACGGGCCGTCTGGGATTTTGTGTGCTATCATCGGCTCCTTCTGATTGCTCCGGGCGAACTGTAGGCATGTTTTGCACCTCGAGACGGTGTCCTCGATTGCTTTCGACATTCCCGGCCAGAAGATAGCTGATCTAGCTCGAGATTTCGTCTTCTCCATCCCCATGTGTGGTTCGTGCAGCACTTCCAGCATATCCGACCTCATCGACTCTGGAATAACAATTCTTTCGCCTGCAAACACGAGTCCGTCGTCTGCACTCATCTCGTCTCTCATGTTCCAGTATGGTCTAACGTCCTCGGGTACAGCTGTCCTCGACTCTGGCCAGCCGTTCATCACAACCTGAAGTAATCGCTGAAGAGTTACGTCATCGGCTGTAGCACTTCGGATTTGCTCGAGTCGTCCTGTACTTGCAGGGAAGTTCTTTGTAACGCTGTGGACCATGATCTCAACATCGTCAATGAGCTCCCTGTCTGGCTCACTATCTATGTAAGCACGTGAGAGAGCGTCGGCTACGTACAGCAGCTTCCCTGGAACGTATGACAGGTTTATCTCGTATCGCTGTAGCTTCAACATCATACGTTGCACGCGTGCCGTTGCGTTTCCGATCGGTTTCTTCATTATAATCTCAAGCGGCTTATGATCAGTCTGCGCTTCGATTTCCTTGCCATAAATGTACTGATGAAACCGGGAAGTCGCGAAAACGACCGCTAACAGTTCTTTCTCCAACTGTGCGTAGTGTAGTTCTGGACCGACTAGTGCCCTTGACGCATAGGCAACAATTTGTCCTTCTTGTAGAAGACACGCCCCTAGTCCACTCTTTGACGCGTCCGACTGCAACGTTACTGGTTTGTTCACGTCGTAGAACCTCAGTACTGGCAAACTGCTTAGAATTGTCTTCAACTCATTCACTGCATTTGTATGCTCTTGTGTCCAACACCACACCGCGTCCTCTTTCAGCAGCGCACGTAGAGGACCAGTGATGTGCGACTCTCGCGGGATGAACTTTGCCTGATACTTCACAATGTTCAGAAACCTCAGGACTGCGCGCTTGTCCTCAGGCAGTGGCATGTCGACGATAGCTCTTACTTTGCTAGGGTCTGGGCTGAGGCCTGCTTCCGATACTACATGTCCCATGTACAGCACCTCATTGACTTTCAACTGCACCTTTGACGAGTTGAACTTCACGTTTCGTTCTCTTGCCCTCTGGAAGACAGCACGCATGATGGCATCGTGATCTTGTTCATCATCGCCCGCGATGATGATGTCGTCAGCTATCACGTACGCTCCTTTGATGTCACCAAACGTTAGTTGCATGCGCTTCTGTAGTACTTCACTAGCTGAACTAATGCCAAACGGCATGCGCAGGAACCTTTTGCGGCCCCATGGCGTGTGGAACGTGCAGAGGTAACTGGACTCATCCGACAGTCTGACGTGCCAGTACGCCATCGACATATCTATCACTGAAAACACTTTCTTTCCAGCTAGACGCGACTGCACATCCTCAGGTGTCGGGATCTCGAACTGTTCACGCTTAATCGCTCGATTGAGTGGTTTCGGGTCGAGACATAATCTCAGCGATCCATTCCGCTTTTCCGTAATAACCAAGTTATTCACCCATGGTGTAGGTTGTTCTACATCTGCGACGATTCCGTCCCTCTCTAACTTGTCTAGAGCCTTCTTCAAACTCTCCACTCTGGTGTATGGAAGTTTCCTGGTTGCCTGGACTACCGGCTGTACGTCTTCTTTCAGCTCGATATGATACGGATGTTCAAGTTCTCCAACTCCAGTGAACACGTCTTCATATGCTTTCATCAGAATGTCACTCGTTAGTGGCTTCTCACGCGACACCTCGCACACTCGTTTGACAAGTCCTAATGACTCACACGCTCGACATCCAAGTAGGGGTACATTGGTGTGCGTAGTAACAAAGAACTCGATCAGTGTCGGTTTATCCGCGTTCTCTGGTATGCACTGAAGTTTGACCGTTCCAGCTGGCTTCACTTTGACGTCATTCACGAATGCTGACAGTATCGTCTTTGTAGGCTGCAAAGCTACATTCGGCTTTATTGTCTCGTAAATCGTCATAGGCAACACATTCGCCTGTGCGCCAGTGTCTAACTTGAAGCTTATCTGCTGGCTGCCAATAGTCATCTTTGTCATCCAGTCATCATCATGAGTAGTGTGTGCATGTACGTCCAAGAATAACGAACCCAGATACAGGCATTCATTACTCTCACATTGTTCATTGTTCATCATCCGCACCTTGCTATCGACTGTAGCAGTGCGGTGGTGTTCGCACGTTATCGCGAAGTGGTTCCACCCCTTGCAACGGTTACACTGTTTGCCGTACGCAGGGCATGACTTTGGTGGGTGTGACCTGCTACAGAATTTGCACTGAATGCTTCCCTGTGTAGCCCGTGGTTTGTGTGTACATTTGTACCTACCCTTAGTGTCATTGTTAGTTCCTTTAATACCCCTGCCACCTGCATGGGAGCCCTTGCTAAACGTGCTTGAACGAGATCTCTGCTTCACTACACTCACTTTAGCTTCTGGCTTTCCTTCAGACGCCATGACCTTCAGTTGCGCCCTTGTCGTCTCGGCTGCGCGGCACACATCTAATGCCCTAGCTAGCGACAGATCGGACTCTCTCAAAAGTCTCTCTTTAACACGCTCGTCATTGACGCTGAACACTATCTTGTCACGAATCATCAGATCCTCCTGGTCACCAAATTCACACAATTTAGCTTTCATTCTCAAGTCTTTGATCCACTGATCTACTAGTTCCCCATTGCCTTGATTGCGAGACCAGAAACAATATCGTTCGTAAACTGTATTTTTACGTGGCTTGCAGTAGTGACGGAATTTGTCTAGCACTGTTTCCCAGTTGTCTCTATCTTCTGCTGGTGGGACGTTAGCAGGTCCTGCTGGTCTAAACTCAAACTGGTTGAATACTTCCTGGGCCTCCGGTCCAGCAGTATGTAGTAGTATGGCCACTTGGACAGCATTAGGCTTTTTGTTCAATTCACACGCTGTGTACAATGTCCTAAACTGCTGCTCCCAACTTCTCCACGCCTTATCCAAATTGCAGGCATCGAACGCAATACTACTTGGTGGCTTGAAAAATTCAATTTTTCAGCCGTTGACAGTGTGACTCGACCGTCGTCACTTCAAACTTCACCAACACCGTTTTTTGTTCGACCAACACATCCTACACCAGTATAACTCTGTGTAGTTTGTCTTCTGACACCATCTTATGCTTTATGAAGCGGCATATTGCTTGTTTAATTAGGACTGGGAACACTAGACACGTGCTACTCGAATTCCACCGGAAGACAACATCACTTTTATTACTCCAAAAACGGTGAAAGAGCTACACTGTAGTAAGTAGCTGTACAACGCACCAGTTATAACGATCCTATTACATTACAAACTCTATGTTGCGTGCGTGTTGCGCGCATTGCATGTCCTGACACATTTGTATCATTTCTTTCTGTCGATATTTAAAAATAATATACCCATATTTAATGATATTACAATGCTTTACTATGATATACTATGTCGTTATGTTTAAATATTTAATAAAACACGAATACCACTAACCCACGCTCCCGTCTGCAATACCAAATATATTTCGATGATAAAATGTTATTTTCCGTCAGTCAAGAGAGGATTTACAGACTCATGATTTTCTCATAATCTGTTGAAATTGTCTTCACAGTTAAAATAACAAATCGCCTGTAATATACCAATAAACAAAACAAAGTTAATACGGATAACCATGAAAATAGTATCGCTAAAACATGTATAATTGCGTCCTAACTTCGTGCATAGGTCATCGCATAATATCGTGGTAAATCGGTATTACAACACGAGAAACAACCTGATCACGTGATCAATGATTTTGTCTCTTTCAATAGAAACTAACACTAAATAAGATATGCTAATAATTCAAATGCTTAGTATATATTTGGGATACAAACTCTTTGTATTGTTGGGTAGACAGGTTGTCTAAAAATAAATAAAACGTTCGCATCGTATAGGAAACCGATCCCGTGAAAGTCGGACGCATGGCATCGGTTTCGTCTCAACTATTTGATGTTAAATGTTATCGCATATTTTCATTAAACAAATCAAATATTACTTCACAAAATGAAAATATACAATAACTTACCTTTCTAGATGAAGCTAACATGTTTCTGAGCGACGACTGACAGTGCGTACACGGACACATCTTCCCACCATATTTTCCAACTCACTGGCAATTATTAGACCTGATCACGTGATCAATGATTTTGTCTCTTTCGAACTCGCTGGCATTTATTAGAAGGGGAAACTTTGACTGGTCATCGGAGGGTAGTTTTGAAAGTTTGTTGTATGTATGTATCCATGTGTGTACATATGTATCCATGTGTGTATGTATGTATG